>JANRGW010033453.1:0-70319 GCA_024733675.1 Psilopsiagon aymara
TCAGATGCTGGAAGGCTGCTATGAGGTCTCCACGCAGCCTTCTCTTCTCCAGGCTGAACAGCCCCAACTTTCTCAGCTATCTTCATAATGCCAGCAGGGAAGAGTTGTGACTATAACCTAACCTGTTATTTGGGAGAATAAACTGCCACTGAGAAGTAAGGGTGATAATACAGAAGTTGAGTGATGATATCTCTTTCTAAAGTAAGGTTTGGCAACTGCCTCTTTATCCTCGTGATGTGATACCTCAGAACTTCATGTCCTCTCCCCCACCCCACTATCCTCCTGTATTCTGCAATTCTCAGTCTGGTTTATGGCAGTCGCCATAATTCCTCATAAAAAGACTGTGCTCCTGCAGGGCCTGAACTGGTTATTTCTAAAACCTGAGTACACTGTCTGCACTGTTACAAGGGGGTTGGGAGGTGTTTTCAGCAGACAATTTATCATGTCCATCAAAGGATGCACTGCAGCACTCTGGAACAGCCTTTCAATCTCCATTGACTCCATAAGGAGACTGGCTGCTTCAGTTCACCACATTAGGTGGGTAAAACTGAATTGAGAAGATTCCCACCTGAGAAGTGTTGTGGTTGCACTCTTTTCTTTTACTAGAACAAGCTTTTTGAGAGCATTCAGGAGGGCAAGTATGAATTCCCTGACAAGGACTGGTCGCATATATCCTCTGAGGCCAAGGATCTCATCTCAAAGCTGCTGGTTCGTGATGCCAAAGAACGACTTAGTGCTGCTCAAGTTTTGCAACATTCATGGGTTCAAGGAGTATGTATCCCCCTTCTATACAGTTATTTTTTATTTTAAGGCTTATTTGTCTTCCAGAATGACAAACAAGTTGTTCACCATCTCTGAACTTTTAATAGACTCATTATGTGTTTTAGTGCTCTTGATTAATTAAACAATACACAGTGGCTTTATTCTTTCTGAAGCTCTGTGTTATAAATATTTAGATGAATCTGTCAACCTTTAAATGTGTTTCTGTTTTGTTTTGTGTTTTAATTATTGCCTTATGCATTTTAAATGGCTTTTTTATGAATACCAAGCACTGCAGTACATGAATTATGATGTTACTCTTCAATACAGTAAAGCAGGCTGCTGGAAGATAATGGTTTTAAAAGAACAGCAGTGTTCTCTTTTGCTTTAGTTCCCCGTTCAGGAAAGAAGGGATAGAACCTCTAGAGAGCTTCCAAAGCTTTCGTCTGATACCTGCAAACTGTGGTATCTTCTTGTGAGGGGAGACCGATTAAGAAATATGATTTGTAAACCCACAGTGAATTAGTTGATGTGCAATATCCATTGGTTGTAAAGATTTGGGGGAGTCCCCTGGTTTTTATCACTCTCTTGGAAAAGCTGGTTCCCAGCTGCTCCTACGTAACTAACTCTTCTTAATTGCTTCTTCTAGCAGGCTCCTGAAAGGGGATTACCTACCCCTCAAGTTCTTCAAAGGTAATGTTTTTTTTTATATGTCTGTAAATTTGGCCAAAAATCATTACTGAAAGAATAGGGAGAGACAGGAGGTGACAAATCAGGGGGTAAAATCCTTGCTTAGAAAGGACCTTCATAAATGTGCAGCACTAATTTTAAGAATATCAGAAATATTAAAGCTCTGATTTTTCTTTATGATCTATTCTTGCTTGTTTGTGGGAGAGGCAATGGAGAGGATTCCTGTGGTGCTGTGCTAATCTTAGACAGGAAATAATGATGGGTTTAGCAGTTTGCTGCCCAGGAGGGGAAAGAGAAAAAAGGCATGAAGGCACACATTATTCAAAGAGACTACTTTCTGATGGGTGAACGTGGGCTTGGATCTGACTTCCATGTAGTTGGTGGTAATCACTGTATCAATGTAAATGTGAGCAGGGCAAGCCTCATTTAAAGTGATTTGATGGCAGATTCTGTATGCCAGAGAGCCTGAGTCACTCATCTCTGTTTCTGTTTCCATGTCTGCCGCTGGTGATTCCAGGTGGTTCTTCCCATCAGAAATGCATTTTCTTAAGCCAGGTGTGCAATTACAGTGGGATTGCCCTCTATTTCCATCCTTTTATAACGTGCAGAAATTGAACATGATATCTCACGTGGCTTCTTGTGTTGACATGGGAAGTCCTTGGCAGAATGAGGGCTAGAACTGTGGCTGTTTCCAAATTCCCAGAGTGTGTTTGTTATGTATTGCTGGTTCTCACAGTGCAGAGATGCAAATATTAACTGGTCATTTTGGCTGCTGTGTTGATGTTTTGATAGCAGAAATGAAACTGTCTGGATGTAAATGCTCTGCTTTGAGGGTAACCAGCTGAAGTGACCCTGTGTGTGCTTTAATCACTTTCTCCTTTTCCCTTAAAAGGAACAGTAGCACGAAAGACCTGACACTTTTTGCTGCTGAGGCCATAGCCCTCAACCGGCAGTTGTCTCAGCATGAGAACGAAATCAGCGCAGAGGAGGAGGGCATTGCCCATGCTGTGTGCTCCATGAAGCTTTCACCTCCGTCCAAGTCCCGCCTGGCCAAGCGCAGAGCAATGACGCATGCCACCAAGAACACTGACTTCCAGCCAGTTCCCCATAAAGCCTTTTAAACTTCTTCCATGCTATGGATTGGCAAGATCAGCCTGTGTTCTTATTTGGATTTTCAGCACTGATAAAAGCTTCTCTGCTTCTGACACCTTGAATAGAAGCTTGCTCTTGTGATGTGATTTGTAACTTTAAGGGGACAGCTTTTTATGGGAATGTTTTTTGCCTGTCAGATTTGGTGCATTAAGATAATGTAACTGATGTTTTTAAACTGGAGAAGACGGGTTTGCTGCTGTATTATCTGAGGTGATAAATCACTAAGCTTTCCTTATTTTCCTCTTAGAAGAGCATGCTTTAAAATGTGAGCTTGAAAACAAGGAAACCTACTTCCTTGCTATGCCTGGAAGAGCATCAAGGCTCTCCCTGCCTATGGCTGCTCTCCTTGGTGGCATGTCTTGCAAGGTGCTGCTGCTCGTGTCCACAGCAGGGACTGTTCTCAACCAGCAGTGCCCTTCTCTCTTTCTATAGACTCAGGAAGCGCAGATGATGACTGGGTGGATCTCTGTCTCTGTTACCTTCGTTGGGCTTAAACTGTATGAGATAAAGGCACAGGGATCACTCAGGCTTGTAGAGATGAGGAGGACTGGGATGTTTTTTCATCCTGTTGATAGTTTGTGTGTCAGCATGTGGGATGAAAGCTGCAAATGTTATTTCTTTATCTGACATCTTTTTGTTCTTAACTAAAACGTATCATCTCTTTTTGTAATTGGGTTTGGTTTTGGTGTTCAGTATGTCCCCTTCTCTGGCAGTTAGTTACATTGTTAAGTCAGATAACCACAGCATAACAGGTTGTTTGTATAACAAGTTATATTTAGTATCTGGGTTTTTTCTGTATCAGTGCTACCCTCAGTTGCATCTTCTTTTCTGTAAACTCATGATTCTCCAGCTCCTTTTGTGTGTGTTACCTGGAGTTCTTAATGTGAATGGACAGGCTTCAGTGAGTTTTATATGTGAATGATTTAGAATTATCAAATGCTGGGGTACATCTGTACAAAAATGGTGCTGCAGCTGTTACATTCTGCTCCTGCAGTGATCTCGGGCTGGGTGTATAGAGTCTTCCTTCCAGTTTTACTGCTGCGTTGCACCAGGGGTCAGGAGTAATTTGGAAGGGTACTGGCTGAAAAGCTGAAGACTTTGAGTGACCAAGGTGAGGTGTCCATGGGGAAGGACATGGATGTTGAGCACTTTCTGAAATGTAAGCTGTGAAAATTGGGCCACTAAGATGCCCAACATCGTGCACCTTAACTTGCCAGCCATTTCTGAAATCCTTTGCCAAGGGCATTGTGTGCAGGGGGGAGAGGGAGAAGAGGAGGCCCCTGAGTGCCAGCACAAAACCCTCCAAGCAGAAGGAGAAGGAATAAAGTAGCAGATCCAATGAGTGCTTGGAAATTGAAAGGTCAAGGCTGAGTGTCTTTGCATGGCCTATTCAGAGCAGTTTTACATTATCTTTTAGCAGTGTGCATACAGCTATTTTTATACAACATGCTGGGTTTTGTGACTAATATTAAAGTTGTTATTTCAGAGATTTTATACATTGTGCCAGTGGATGGATTATGAAATGCATTTTGCTTTGTTTTTATTAAAATGCTTTAAATTATGGATTTAACACAGTTGGCAGTTCTGTGTGGTTTTTTGGTCCTAATTTTTGGTTACATAGAAAAATAGAGAATTACTTCCCTCTCTGTGTGACATTGGATTTAGGACAATTTAAGTCTCTGAAGTCCAAGCATACCTCCCTCTTCTGTTGTTTTATCAATCTCTGGATGTTCCTGTGATCTCAGCTTTCTTGAAGTAAAATAAAGATGGAGAGGGCTGGAAGGGATCCTGTGATCCTTTTGACAGTCATAAGAGATAACTGAGCACTGGTGAGTTCAGGAACTTTCCTGCACTGTTACATTTCATGTTCTCCCCTTTGATTTGTGCATGAAGCAAAACTCCTGAAGCTTTTCCAAGAGTGGTGGTGCAATGCAAAATAGATGGAGGCCGAGAGCCTTTCAGACTCCAGAAGTCTAAGCAGCAGTGGAAGTATGAGAAGGGGATGTTAATGGTGCTGCTGGCCCAGGAATGGCTGGATCTGGTAGGTTTATTCCAGCACTGGTAAGTAGTCCTTTGCTTTTGCTCTGCCCTTCCTGCCTTTCACTGGTGGTAGACATAGCCCCAGAAAGTGAGTTGATGTAGCAAAGATAAAAATTGCTACTGCTCCTGTGTTCCTGGATGAACTGTTGGTCTGGACAATCAGTCCTTCCCTCTCTCTCCAAAACACAGGATGGAATGTGAATCCAGTGCATGTCTTGCGCAGTGAGGCAGAAGATGGCTTGCTAGCCAGACTTGCTTTCCATTTACAAATGGAGCTTGGAGGGAAGTGAAATGTCCAGAGAAAGCCTTAGTTTGGGGATGCTCGTGCCATTACGTTCGGCTAGGTGAGCTGCTGGCTAGGTGTGCAAGTATCCCTTGGTTTGAAGCCTCCTGCATGAGGAGAAAGCTTCAGCTGATGGATATGCAGTGCAAAGATGTTAAGCACTGGTGTGTGAAACACTGCAAGTGCCCAGCTGGGTTTGGCTATGATGAGCTTTTCCTCTGCTGCTCAGTGCCCAGTCTGGCTCTGGCAATGGCCTCAGCTGCCTGCTGGGTGCTGCCAGCAGCTTCCTTCACATCTGGCCTGTGTTAGAGCATCCTTGCTCAACATTGGTTCATACTTGCAAACTCATCTGTTCAGGACTTGAAGCCACAATCTCGGACTTTGCAATGAAGAGCTAATATGTTGACATGTTTTCCCTTCTGCAAGGCAGTAAGCTCTGGCAGAGAGGAAGGTAAGCAGCAAGCAGGAAGTGGAAAATGCTGGAGCTGTGTAATGCTGGGAACTGAGAAGACCTCCCCAAAGAGGGACAAGGTGTTCATTTAAGCTGATTGTCTTCTGGCGTCTAGTGTAATTGTGACTGCTTCTTGAGAGTTACATTTTAGTTTCTTTGGAGGTTTGTGGCTGAGAGTTTATAATGGAATTTGGATGTGGAAGGTGGTTTTGCCAACAGGTTGTTGTTTTGTGGCAGGATGCAGCAATTCCCCACTGCCCTGAGAGGCTTGTGTCTGGCATAATTGGTTCAGCCCACCCATGACAAATAAGGTGGGGTTTTAGTTCCTTTTCCACTGAAGTCCGAATGGAGCACAGATCCCAAATTGGTTGACAGACCCTTTATTTGTACTCACCATTCAGAGGAAATCTGCCATATTCACATCAAGTGCTTTTGTTCAGACTGCTTTAAAGCCATCTGCTTCTCTCTCCTGGACAAGAGAGGTAGCAGAGAGATCTTGGAATGGCGGCACAAGAGCTATGTTTAAGTGATACAGTTCTTAGATCATTTTCTGCCTTAAAAAGGGAAGTCAGATAGAGCTAACAGTCTAACAGTCTCATCACAGATGCCTCTTTTCGTTCTGAGCTTTTTCAATGAGATTTCAGCTTTCTTCAGGTGTTTTATCCCCAGAAGGCCTAATTTGATAGCCTTCCTGATGCTTTTTTCATGTCAGTGTGGAAGAGGCATTTGTTTCTAGGTGAAAAGTCACTAAATCCAGAGACTGATCTGTCCTTTTGAAGTATTGCTGTGTTTGCTCTTGTTGCTTCAGTGTCTCTAGTTCAGGCAGTTTGTAGAACGAGACTCTATCACTGAATCCCACCATCTTCCCTTTGGAAATGGCTGAGTATGTGCCACACTTTTCCAGTTACTGGTGATAAAATGCACCAGACAGCTTGTTGCGGGCTCCCTGGCTTCTGAAAAATGAAAGGGGATGCAGAAAATCTCTTTCTGATGGGGAAATGAGATGGAAAAGGCAAAAAAGTGACTTCCAAGAACTCAAAAATATGCTCTGAGCATCAAAGCAGCTGAAGCTGATCTTGAATGTTGACTAGAATTCTCCTTCCCCTCCCCAGCCTTTCCTGGGAGGTGGGTAAGAAAACCAAAGGAGAGGCATCAGCATGATTAAAGGGGGGTAGTTTAAAACAAATGGCAACCAAAGACCACTAGTCTCAGTCCCCTTGGGAGCCGGTGGCCCAGGATGCTCTGAGGATTTTGCTGACCTTTATGTGCAATATTAAAGTTAGGAAATAATATTAAAGTTAGGAAATAATATGAAAGTGCTTTCAGCCTTGTGCCTACCAGTGCAGTTTCTGCATTGTTGCTTGCATAAAAGGAAGCTCCTCGTTTTCACTCTGTGGTATTTTCTGTCTCTCTCTTCCCCACATGTTTATTAAATCCTTTATCAGGGATGGAAAGATGCTGCTGGGTTGTGTGGTTTTGAGGGCTGTGGGTGGGCTGGCTTTCAAGGTACAGAGCAGCTTGGTTCATTTTCAAAGCTAATCATTTTCTTTGGGCCACTCCAGTGGCAGCAACAGGCTTCAAATTTGGCTTCCATGGAAACACACTGCCATGGTAACTGAAAGGCCTGACAATCCTGAAGAAATATTTGCTTGTACCCTTCCTTCCCTCCTTCGTTCTGTTTCCCATGCGATGCGTGTGTTTGGTTACCTCTGCCAGATTCAATCAGTGCATTTGCAATGCTCTGAGCACAGAGGTGCTCTTCCCTGGGAAGAAAACAAATGGAAGTTGTAGAAGCAATGGTGGCATTTCATTGGCATTGTTTGCAAAAAAAGCCTGTTTTGAGTCTGGAGGGAGATACCTCTGAGCCACAAATCCCCTTCCAATGGGAAAAAGTCCTTAAAATGCTTCATCCTGAAATGATTTTGTGAGGACTGGCTGGCATGGGCTGGTTGAGGGACTCAGACCCTGCGCCCAGCCCAGCACCTGTAACACTGAGGATGATGTGAATTGACTCATCAGCGGTTATGAGAGAGAGTGCCAGTGTTCTGCTGGGTCCCTTCCAGGTAATTAATTTGATGCTAGATTGTCTGTTGCTGCCTGTCACAGCTGCTTTCACACTGAGATTGGGTAGCAAAGTTTGGCAAGGTGACAAGCAACTCCTGTTTAGCAACTTTGCTCTGATTCAGTCTGGAGTGGGAGGTAAGTGAATGGGACATCGTGGAGTGTTTTGCTAATTGAGAAGCAGGGCAAGAGCAAGAACTCTTTGTGGCAAAGGGGGCAGAGGAGCTTGGAGTCTGATGCTTTGTGTTTGATCCAGAGCAAAGCTCATGACCTAAGCTGGCACCACATCCGATCAAAATCCTATGACCAGTTGTTAGGCAGCACTATGTACGGGCGTGAATCTTAACTCCTCCACTCTTTCATTACCTTAAATCATTGCTCTCCAGACTTCAGAGACTTTTCTGCTCAGCTGCCCTGACCACTGTAATGCCTGTACCAAATTCCAGGCTACCTATATGTAAAGCAGAGTTGCCTCATTTATTTCCTGCTCCTCTTTTAATTTCCCAGTTTTGCTCTACTCTCTATCCAGATGCTCTCCTAGCAGCACCTCTAGATCCACTCTGTGGAACCAATTGGAGGAACAGCTCGTGGAGCTACATGTGAGAGGAAAACAGAAGCAGACTGAGATGCAGGTTGGTGAATTGGAAATGGGGTAAGGGTCAAGTTCTGTCCTGTTCAGTCAGAGAGCTGAGTTACAGGAATAATCCCAATACAAACTGTTCTAGCTTTAGAAGTTACTGGGGGCAATGAAAGTCATACCTGTCTCTCTGTACTAAAGTTTTACATGGCTTAATTGCACCTGGCATGACCAGAACACTATATTGTTCTGTGGTGGCTGTGCCTGCTGGTTTGTATTAGAAATTAGAATTGCTTTTGGGGGTGCTACCTGATAGCTCTGGGGATGCAAGAGTTGCAGCATCCTTTTGCTATGAAAAGGAATAGCTGTTTGCTGGAGACCTGTGGGGATGGTCCTGCTTGTCACTAAGCTTTGCTAGGGATTTTGTTGGTGATACCAGCAACCTGGTTGCTTCTGGTGATGGTGGATGAAGCAGGTTGGCCTTCTCTAGCAGAGATGGAGCTGGTCAAAGTGAAAAGTTGCATTGGGCAAGTGATGCTGGAGGAGGATATGCAGAAACAGCTGCACTCAGTGCCATTGGGATGATCTAGGAGTGATTCTTTTTGTGAGGCTGCAAATGGGTATTCTTTTGTGTCTGTGTGATCCATGGGGACCTGCTGTTTCCAGAGAGAAATATATATCCCTGCCGTGAAAAAACTGTGTGGAGCAAATGCCTTCCATGCTCATCCTAAACACTGAGCTCTTATATGAACCTTCCAGCTGACTTCAGCAAGTATTGGTCCCACACTGACTGGTTTCCTCTTATGTGAAGCTGTGTTGTATCCTTGCTGCTCTATGGAGTGGTCTTAACCTGATTTGAGTACTTCCAGGCTGTGTTAACAGCAGACTGCCAATGGTATCCAATCTAAGAGGGGGATGCCATCCAGAACATGCTATTTGCTGTGTTTTGTTAAAGGATCATGTCACTCCTGGCTAGGGAAAATCCCCTTTATCCCACGTATATCCTTCCAGCAGCAGCTAGATGCAGCTTCCCTCATGTCCTGCCTTGAACTGTCTCATAGTGCCATGATGCTCCACAAAGCCATTTTCTTGGCATTTCATCAAAGCAGAGCACTTTCTCATCTCTACACCTGCTCTCAGCCTCATTACCATGCAGGAAGGGACATCTGTAAAACTTCTCCCTGTTCTCAGCAATTTACTTCAAGTTATACCTGAAACTGGACCAGGCTGCATCCCCTTCAGGAAACACCCTGAGGGCCCTCTGAGGTCTGGCCATCCCGCTTCTTTTCATTGTAGGTCTGAACCACTCGGGCAGCTTTGCAAACCTTCATCCTGCTATTCCCATCAAATGTGCTACCAGAGCAGCTGATTTCCCCTTGGAGTTACATTGCAGAAAGCCAGCGGTGGTATCTGTACAGAAGGCTTGAGTACAGCCCTAGGTCTTAGGGTTGAAACATGGAAGAGCCTGTCTGATCCTAGCTGGAAACCTCTCAGGCATATAAATAAGGTCTGCTGCAGTCAGAGGCTGTGATTATGAATTTGTAGGGGAACTGGTCAGATTAATTAAGCAGGAGCAGGAATGTTCAATTACACCGGCTTCTGGTCAATTGCCTTTTGTCAGATCATGTCAGCACACTTCCTAATTGCCTAAAGCGTTGCCTGAGCTCTCTGGAGCAGCAAGGTCTTTGCTTTAACCAATGGCAAAGCCAAACGTGCCTCAAGATTTCGAGTTTCTCCCCTGCCTTCTTGATTTCATGGAGAAATTTGCCAAAGTTTTGTATTTTGGCTGATTTTCTTTTGATTTAAAAAATCTGGGGTAATGGGGGGATATTTTTAGGAAAAAAGATGTCAACTTGGACATGACCCCTCGATATGGATATGTCAGCTATCACCAGTGTAGCACTGCAAGCGCACATCAAATGCTGTCATCTGAAAGTGATCCTGTTAGTGTTTTGATTCTGTGCTTTCCCTCCACACGTTATCCAAAAGAATGATGAATCTAAGGGGTCTCTGGGGTAGACACTAAGCTGGCACTGGAGCTACTCCAAATAGTGTTGCTCCATCTGTTCAGCCTGTGTCTCATGGCTTCCCTGGAGCTCTCTGCAGGGCTGGAATTGATGTAAACCTTCTAGCTCAGTTTCTGTGCTGGAAGTCAGGGCAACTTGCCTTTCCCACCTCCAGAGCCACATAGAGATGCCATGAAAGGTTTGGGTCATTGCGGAGGCTGAAAAAGGACCTGAGGTAAACATCCGAACACATCTGTAGCTACAGGTATCTACTAATGACCTCATCTTCCAATGTAAATATCTCTACTTTTCCAAACATTCTTTGTAATCCTATTCCTTCTCAGCCTTTATGTGTCTGGGTAAATACACTGAGCCCTTTGGGTGGGAAGAGCCACCCATTCTGGTTCCAGGTGTGTGCACTAAGGCCTGTCACTGTCTTACACATTAGCGCTGATGCTTCCCTGCTCCCCAGAAACCTCTCACCAGCTATGTTAAGATTTCTTTGGTGTCTTGGTATTTGCAGCCACTAACTTGCTTCTGTACACCCAGTCCTTCCCTCTCCTCTGGGAACAATAGACCAGGGGTCAAGTCTTCACTTTTATAGCAAAAATTCTAATTGCTCCCTAATGGAATTGCTGTCAGCTATTGAATTTGAGCCCTGTTACATTACTGAGGTCCTCGGCATCATGAATCTGTTCTGGTCCTCTTACAAATGATGGCTCAGTGTCATCATCGGATCACACTGCCTGCCATCTCTTTCTGTCTGGATCATCAACTGAAATGGCTTAATTGCTTGAGGAATTTGTGAAGTCATAGAATAGTTTGGATTGGAAGTGACCTTAAAGATAATTTGGTAGAATTCTATTGTTGCTGCTTTCTCCTCACTTGTTAGATATTGTCCTATCAGCACAACCACGATGTGAAAACTGGGGCTTCTGTGCAGATTCCTGTCAAGAGCTAACATGGCTGAAATTACTTTTACATGAGATGTATGTATAACCAGTCTCTTCACAAAAATCTCTGTGTCCAGTGTTTCTTGGTGAAAGAAAGAATGAGTAGTTGCCTGCTGCATATGCAACACTGATCTTTCAGGCCCTGCAGTAGCTAAAGGACATGCTTCCCAGATCTCCAAGTTTATCTTCTTAACATCACATGCTAATTAAAATAAGCAGATACTTATAGCTTATGAAGTTTCATAAAACTCATTGCCTTTTGCTTTAGCACAGGAAGTATACAGCTGTAAGGAAAACTGGAGGTGTCATGTATGTGTTCTTGTTTTCTTCCCTATTTCTGAGTGGTTTTGGCACAGCCAAAATGCTTTGATAATCCCAGATTTCTTCTACTTTTGATTTCTTGTTGCTATCTAAATCACACAGTCCCTGTTTCTGAGCCCTTCAAATAACACCCTTCCTCTCCTCTGTCCACAATGCTTCTGGAGTGTGGACAGTTGTCCATGCTCTCCTCTGCAGTTCAGCCTTTGTACTGACTTCTCCAGTGGAGCACTTTGTTCCATAACCTTGCATTGTCTCCAAGATACCAACTCTGTTTTACCTCCTAGGTAAATAAAATCTCTTGCAAGAGACTGTGGCCTCACTCACCTTCCTCAGGACTTCAGACTGGGGTCCTGGTTTTGTCCCCTTGCATGCAGCTCCCCATCAGTATGAGTGTCCTCAAGGTCTTGACCACTCTGCTTAATTTTGTGCCTGAACCAAGCACTTTCTCTTTCTAGGTTACATGAATGTTGAAAGCAGACAATGCTGACTTTCTCATCAGAGTTTTTGGTCCAATTCTCAGCTTTGTTAAGGGCACAAGCTGCCGCGTGTCAACTCCTCTTGCCATTGGCACATGCAAGGCAACACACTCCTCTCTTGTGGGTTGTTAAGCTCTTCTGAATTACATGGTATTTATTACACAATAAGAACACACACACAAACTATTACTTGGATCCTCATGGTGAGCTGTTTCAGTGCTTAAAGCCTGAGACTGGATATGGAAGATTTCCACCACCCCCCATTTACTCACAAACTGCACATGAGCATATCCCTTGCATTATGGTGTGGAAATATTCCTCCCTTGGGCTTCTTCATTATCAGTTCAAGACAGCAACAATACAGTCCAGTATCTGAAATATGAATGCCAGCTTCTGTCTGCTTCTGTGCAGCCATTCAGTTTTGCCCGAGTTCTGTAGATGGGTTTAATCCCAAATGGAGTTTCGAGGAATGCTGCAAACTTTTCCAATGGCACCAAAGTCAATAAGCTTCCCTTCCCTCCCCACTGTTGTTGTAGCTGCTTTTTATTGTATTTGTCATGGGGTTTTTTTTCCTTCTGTTGAATAATTCAGCTAATAGGCTTGCACTTGAACGCTAGAGAGCTGTGTTCCCTAATGAGGGAAGCAGCTTGCCAACTTTTTATGTTTCCAGCCGTTTGACTGCAAACCCAGCGCTGTTAACAAATCACTATGGAATTGCCGTGGAAATACAGAACAAAATGTTGTTGTCTTAACTTAAGTGGGCAAGGAAGGAAAAATAAAGAGAATGAAAGAAACCCAAGCCCTGCATGGGAAAACAAAGTATGAAAGTGAAGTGTGCATGGACGGAAATTGTATTAGAGATCTCTTTGCAACCTCATTTGGTCTCAGTAACTGCAAGCAGGAAAGCTGTATGGGAGAAAGGACGTTAATTTACAGAAAAGGTATAACTGCACTAATTCAGAGGATGGATGTAGGTGTATCTGTTGGCAGCTCTGCTTCTTTCCATGTTTATGTGAATAAAGGTTTATATAGACAGCTTTTTTTTCTTGATCAACTTGTTGGGTTTTTTTTCCCCCAAAGCTGAATATTTTCTGGTCCTTGTGACACAGATGGGATTTAAAACCATAAATATATGCAATATCTTCTTGCACATTGGTTAATCCCTTTTAAAATAGCATTAAGATCCTATTGGCTTGAGTTTTTTCAGATCAAGATTCACACTGGCATGTTTCAGACAAACTTTTAGCCCTCCCTGCATTTGTTCTTTCCTGGATGCCTGGCTCTGCTTACCAGAGCGCAGGGTTCAGCAGCCTTCTGTGCCTGATGAGTTCCGCTTGGAAGGAAATTGCAAAGTCCTTCATCTCCTTTGCAGGATAATAACTACCATAGCTTGGGCATCAGTCAGAAACATAAGCTGATGTGGCTCAGATGTCGCCCCCCACAAGCCAGCAGCTTGCCCGACACCAGGGCTCTCATCTTGAATCCTTGCCCAGTGAAATTATGCAGCTGAACTAAAATTACACCAAGTGCTGCACCCGAGTTCAATGTTGTTATCTTAACTGTGTGATGTTTTCTGCAACACAGGGAAGATACTCATCTTGGGTCTTGGGGCCAAATTCTCAGCAGTCCATGTAGGATGTGATGCTTAATGTGGCAGAGACTCTTATCTCAAATATTGACTTTAAAAATGTATATCTAAAATCCTGGCAGTGGTCCCTATTATACTAGGTGCTGCATGAACCTGGCTCTCAGAGATTGTCCTGATCTCAGGATATGTCTTTCCTAATTTCTGCCCTGTTGTGTTGCCAGCACGTACACAAAACGCAGAGCACTGAGCTGAAAGGCAATCTTTGGTGCTTCTGAATTGAAGTAAGCTACCTTAATTGGAAATTAAAATCCCACTCATCAGGCCTATAATTGCTATCAAAGGGTCTTTTGAAGACACAAGGTTGGATTAAATCAGTATTGCTATATGGACATCCAGGGAGCTGCTCCAAATTAGAGCAGTTAAAGATGTGAATTGTTAACGTTTGTTCGCACTCAAAGCTTGGAGAAGGGAAATTGAGATGAACAAAAGTGACAGTGGAAAAACAATGGAAAACAGACAAAATGAATGACTGATCACACATGGAGCACTGCTCAAAATGGTCCTCAGGGAACGCAAAATGGCAATTGTTGCTTCTGGAAGGTGGCTCCCCTTTTGTTTGCATGGGTGTTTGCTGAGCACTCTTCTCTCTGCTTCTTGCTTGTTTATAATCTATCTTCTGTTTCACATCACCCTTGCTCTTTTCTTAACCCATCCTTCACCTATTGGTGGCAGGAGATAAAATACCCTTTTGCTTTGCAGAGCAGGGTTATATGTGGTATAAAGCCAGATGGCTGCCAAGATGAGCAATTGAGAGTGTCTGTGTGTTATTAATTGCAGCTGCTGTTTTTGCAGTCACAGGTGATGGGGGTCCCAGCAGCAGATGGATGAGAAGGGATATGTCTTGGGATAAAAGGATTAAAATCCATTGGGATGGGGTGTGCTCAGTCCTGGTCTGCGTCTGGGTCAGACAGGGAGATCGTAGGAATGGATTTTTTTCTTCCCTGCCCATAAGGTGATGGCAAGCAGCTCACTTTGATGCACCAGTGTGATCCCGTTGTGTTTCACTGAAGCTGAACTGATTTTCGTTGTTGCTTGCTCTTCCTTGTTTTCCTCTTAGTGCTGCATTACATTACTAAAAATACCTAAACCCGTATCATTTACTGAGCTGCTTCCTCTGCTTGTTCTTGTTCCAGGCACAAACATCCATCTTGCACTAAACAGCTATCTCATCTGAACAAATTAAGTTGCTGCTTCAAAACAGAACTTCACCTTTAGGGACCTTGTTATTCTGTAACCCTGGTTTGGATCCTGCTGCACTAATGAGAGATCCAGCACTCAAGGTAGGTGTCTAGTTTGATAGCATCTGAAGGGAAGGGTTGACAGCCCCAGCATCCTCTAAATTCGAGACTGGAACATCTTGCCTGCTTGCTGAGAATTATAAGGGTTGCTATGGCTCAGGCTAAATCCCGTCTAACTCTGCATCCTGTTTCTATCAGTGGCCAGGAGGAGATGCTGAAGGGAAGACATGGGGTTAGTATGTTTTCCCTGCCTGTAACCCCCAGCCTTTGGCAATCAGCAGCTTAAGGACTTCATGAACTGGAGGTGTGCCGTGCAGCCCGCAAAAGGCAGAGGTATTTATTGTCTTTATAAGGCCTTAAGAACAAGTGCTCTTCCATGTTTCCTTTCTCTCTGATCCACCCATAACACTACGCTCATGGCTCTGAAGACAGGCTGAACTTTAGCTGGAATTGGTTTTGGTCCAGTGTGCTTCAGGTTGGGTGCTGTTGGTGATGAGTTTTGCTGTGTGCTGTCTCCTTAAGCTGTAAGTCTACAGACTCTCCTCTGGGTTTGCATTGATAGCGGCAGTGTCAGAGTTTGGTGTTTTGGCTGTGACCCCTTCATGAAAAATCCTGCTCTCCAGGTAAAAGGAAACAACAACAAAACCTCAAAAAGAGTCCCTGTGAAAGGACCCTTTGACCAAGCAAAGTTGACATGGAACAGTTTGGCTCTGTAGATCATGTCATGAGAGCTATCCCAGCTCAGAGCAGGGGAGCATCTGCCTTCTTGTATTTGGAAGCCTGTGGTGATGACAGTCACCTGAGATGTTATCTGCCTGCTGACCACTGTCATGGTTTAACCCCAGCCAGCAACCAAGCCTCGGGCAGCTCCACACTCGCTCCCTACAATGGGAAGTGGGGAGGATCTGAAGGGTAAAAGTGATAAACTCATGGACTGAGATAAAAGCAGTCTACTTGCTGGTGGGGTGATGAGCAGAGAAGTCCCTGACTTAGTGTAAGCACTGCTTCGCAACAACTAAAACACCCGTATGTTATCAATATTATTCTCATAGTAAATGCAAAACCCAGCACTGTACAAGCTACTAGGAAGGAAATTAGCTCTCCCTGCCAAAATCAGGACATCACCCAGGTACCTGAATGCCTGGGAATGTGTTTTATGTTTTAATTCTGTCCATGTCTGACATCTGGCTTTAAGGAATGTTTGGCACACTAGCTCCCTATGTGAGGGATATTGTGCCCCAGGCCCTGCACACCCTGCTCAAAGCTTCATGCTCATTTTGACACCTGGAATTTAAGGGGTTTCAGACTTCGGGTTCCTGATTTTGGCCTGTTTACGCTTTCTGTTTGGCAACTATTCAATGCTTGCCAGCCATGTGGTGAGTCAAGACAGGAAAGTCTTAAGCATTTCTCTTCCTGATATGTATGTCTTTGGAATGCTGATGCTACTGTGTTGAGGGTATATTGTTGACTGGGCTATGGTGTTTTGGATGATATCAGGGCTTTTGTATTGTAGGATATGTCTGAGAAGTCCCTGTGTTTCTTCTCCTGAGGAAGCCTTCATGGGAGGGAGAATGAGCTGACAGGGAGTTTAGTATGGGATAAGGTACTTTTCCAAAGTATTTGATCAGGCATCAGAGAATGCTGCTTGGGGCAGTGGTGGAATCATCATCCCTGAAAGTGTTCAAAAACCATGTAGATGAGGCCCTTAGTGGTATGGTTTAGTGGTGGCCTTGGCAGTCCTGGGGAAAAGGTTGGACCTGGTGATCTTAAATATCTTTTCCAACCTAGCTGATTCTATGATTCAAAGGCAAGGTATAGAAGTTGTGCACTGTCCTTTCCCCTAGGATGGCAATAGGCTCAGTTACAGTCAACAAGGTGGCTGTGCATAGAATCATATCGTAGAGTACCAGGTTAGAAGGGACCTCAAGGATCATTTGGTCCAACCTTCCTAGGCAAGCATGACCTACACTAGATGTCACAAGCTAAACTTGAAAGTGTCCGGTGTTGAGGAAATCACCACTTTCCTGGGGAGATTATTCCAATGTCTGATTGTTCTGAGTGTGAAAAATCTTCCTCCTGTGTCCAGGCAGAATCTCTGTTCTGCATGACTCTGAGATCAAGTCCAGTTTGGTTCTATTTCCTTAAAAAGTATATTCCCCACAGGAAAACTACTTTTTTTTAAGTTTAGTTACAGCCACGTATGCAATTACATACATTTCCTGTGCATGTGTTCACACATACAATTGCTCTAATTCTGAGCATCGCTATTTCCTATCTGCTGTGATCTGACTACAGCAAGAATTAAAATAAAGATTAGATTAGTTGCCATGGTAACAGCTACCCCTGCCTCATATGACGCACAGGTTCTGTGGAGAGAAGGAGCACACATCAATTTGCACTCTTAATTTTTGGGACACTCAGGGTTTCAGCTCTTCCCAGGAGGTCCTCTGATGACAGCAAGTGATACCTCCCCACTTCCACTCAGCAGGCTTATCTTCTTTGGCTTTCTGTAATTCATGACATCTTCAGAGCTGCTGTCACCATCTCTTGTTAGAAACAATCTCATCTTCCATTCAATTTTAATTAAGAGAGTGGGAGGATGATGGAAAAAAGTCTGCCCTTGGGGATAATGAGGCTGAGAGGAGTCGATTTGTCCCCTTGGGAAAGGAAACAGCCAGGGTCTCACAGTGCATCAGAGCAAGGCTTAGGCTGGAGTTATATGAAAACATAGAATGGTTTGGGTTGGAAAGGACCTTAAGATCATCCAGTTCCAACCCCCTGCCATGGGCAGGTGTGCCTCACACTAGATCATATCACCCAAGGCTCTGTCCAACCTGGCCTTGAACAATGCCACGGATGGGGCATTTACCACTTCTTTGGACAGCCTGTGCCAGTGCCTCATGACCCTCACAGGGAAGAACTTCCTTAGATCTAACCTGAACTTCCCGTGTTTTAGATTGACCTGGTTACCCCTTGTCCTATCACTACAGTCCCTAATGAAGAGTCCCTCCCCAGCATCCCTATAGGCCCCCTTCAGATACTGGAAGGCTGCTATGAGGTCTTCACACAGCCTTCTCTTCTCCAGGCTGAACAGCCCCAATTTTTTCAGCCTGTGGCTAGTAAGGAATTGCTAATGAGGGGGGAGGATTGCCACGTAACATCAGCCATCATGAATTAGCGAAGAAACATGCAAAAGATGTGAGCTATCAGATTTCCCAGGCTCTGGGCTCATTTGTTCCCATGACTGTACATCAAGGTTTGAAATGTTTCTGCTTCTACTGGAGAAAAATAAGCAGCCCTCAGTAGATGCAGTCAGGCTAATGATGTCTTGTGGTGTGAGAGCTCACTTGTTGCATTTCCCAGCTGTTGGGTCTTTTAATATGTAGGATGGGAAGAATTACCAGGTCTGCAGGAGAAGTGCACATGAAGAGATAATGCACTTGGCTGCAGTTAGTGATTGCTGCTGTGTGTCTGTGTGCTTTACAGGGGTAATAGATCTTTGTGTTTCTTGCCCATCAGGTGCATGACCATGTTGTCTTTCAATCTGCATCCTTGGACCCTTCTTAGAGCTTATTCCAGAGCTTTCACCAATACCAAAATGAAACCTTACAGCACAAAGAGCACAGTTGTGAGCCCACTGGTAATGAAAGAGTGAGAAGGGAAGGTCCAGGGGATGCCTTTCCTTCCACTCTCCTCACAGAGTTTCTTATCCAGTGCTCCCTGCCATTTTTTGACTCCATCTCTCAAAAAATATATTTAAAGCCCCCACCTCCAGAAGAAAAATGCTTACCTTAGGTGCTTTAGGTATCAAGTTCAGCCACAGACTGAACAAGCCACAGACCTTGGCAAGGGGAAGTGGAAAGTAAGTTTAGTACCACCTTGTCCCTTTGTATCTAGCTTGCTCATAAAAATAAGTCTCTCTCCTGCATGTGTAATAGATATCCTAGCAATCTGTGAGTGTGCCTGAGAGCACATCTCTGTCTTCCCAGATGGAAGCCCAGCTCAGGGTTTCCTGTTGCCTTTTCCAGGGACACAGACTATGATACCTGCTTGTGCTTGGGGCTTCTCAGCAGCGTGATCAGCACTGGATCCAAGTAGACTGTTTCCAAAGCTGGGATGGGGAGCCATAGGCTCTTCAAGACATCCTGAATTTCCCATGGAAAACCCATTAGGAAGAACTTTCTTTGTGGCTGAATGTTCTGAAAGAGGACAAAATGTCCCAGCTCACGCTGAAGAGGCAGCAGTTTAGTTCGAGGTGTCTGTGTTGTCACAGCTGTGAGAACAGAAATATATTAGGAGTACTAATTACATTAATTAAAGTTGCGCTGCTGTTTGATTTAATGTTTCCAGAGAGGAATACAGATTTTCCCCATTGTTTTATTTTTGGACAGAAGCTGGAGGCCTTGCAGGGGCCAACTCTGTACAACACAAGAACATACGTGCTGCGATTCCTGAGATGTAATAGAACACTTATGTATTTTAAATGTGCCATCACTGAAAGCAGTATTTCTCTTCTTCAGATTGATTCCCTGGAGACTTTGATGGTTGAAGCACAAATTTTCTTTCTCTAGCATCCCTGGTTTGAACCATACACACAGACACCTATTCTGGAAACTGCTTTGTGCCTCAGTTCACTCAGGTTTCAAGAAAGGAGGAAATGGGGTAATTTATTTTCCTGTCTCCTTGTTTGATGTGGGACATCCAGACTTCAGGACCTTAGCCTGTATCTTCACATAGCCTAACACTATAGACTGCTGCTTTTTCACTGTACCAAAGCAATGCCACATTGAAGATGTGTGCCTTTATGTGGTCCAGGAGGTGTCTTGGATTGTGGAGAACCCCTGTGGCTGCAGGGTTGAGCTGGACTGTTTAGTGAGCTTGCTGTTTCTCCACTTTCCAGCCCCTGCTGCTCTGCTCAAGCCTCAAGTGTGCTTCCTGGGGTGCATTGCCATAGGTTTCCTAGCTCTTTTTTTCCCTGGTGACTTCATAAAGCTCTCACTGCTGTTTTGTTCTCTTTTCCTCCTTTTCTGTCACCAGGACTTCTCTGCTAATAGTTAAACAAGGCATCAGCTCTGAAGGGGCAAGGTCCTTTATTCTGCATGGCTCTTGCCATGGCTAGGAGAGGGCAGCTCTTGGCTGTGTAAGTGGGAGGAATGGGCTGTCTCTTTACACAAGTGCTCTATTTATGGGCTGTAAGGACTCCTGCAATAATGCAGAGGTCTGGATGTCTCCTTATGGGGGCTGCAGAAAGCATTGTCTCTTCTGCTTACAGCTTATTATCAAATCAAGTTTCTGTGGAGTGGAGACTGCAGGATATGCTAGGGTACCTGTGCCAGCTTGTGTCTTGTATTGATGGAATTACCTTGGTTGTCTTAGTACTGAGCGTTTACAGAGCGATTCAGGCTGACCTGGCCTAGACCCTCTCATTTTCTATCTAGATTCACTTGACAATAACCAACTGTTATCCTTCCTCAGCAAGAGCATTACTCCTTCTCTGCTTATCAGCCTACTTAAAAACTTGTATGAACACACCTTCCCTACCAAACTGTCTGCGAGGCTTACAAGATATTACAGAATCACATCCCCTTCTGCTCTGAGCATCGTGGTACTTAATGCAAAAGGTGGGACAAGCGGAAGGGGATAGTTGTAGTAAAACCTGACATAAAGTCTCCCTTTAGGAAAATGTAATTTATAAAATTCGCAAAAGCTGATGCAGGAAGATGTGTGTGCTGTGTGCAGGACAGCAGTGCTCCTGTTTGCCTACTGTCTTTAGTGCCTCATGTTGGTGTTGGTGTTGCATCTTTGTCTCACCAGATTAAGAAAACCTGTCCAGCTGCATCCCCAGCTTGTGCCTGAAAGAAGAGTGGCAGTCATAGATTTTGGGACTGTAAAGGGCTTTGAAAAGATGTTCCTGCAGCCCCAAGGTGAGCTTGGTATGTTAATGGGATCCATGTATGTTTCTTTATACGTTATTAGATGCAATAACTGTTACATGGTTATTATATATATTATTAGATGCAATAATGTGTCTTTATCAGCTGCAGATTCAGATAGAGCCAAGCTCACTTGTTAAATGGTTACTATAGAGAGAGATAATGAGGACAGAGACTTTATGAGCATGGTATAGATGAAGGAGAATGGCTGGAAAAAGAGCAGTTTTAGTCCTCAGCCCTGCTAAGGCCTTTTGGTGTGGTCCAGTCCAAACCACTTCATCTCAACATGTGAAAAGGCCAGAGGGATTTCCCTTGTGGCTCACCTGTGTTATCTCTCAGTGTCTTTTGTGTGGGCTCAGTCCTGTCCCAGAGCGCAGATGTAATTGCAGATGTAGTGGTCATGTCTATCCCAAGGTGCTTGCAAGACCTGAATGCAGGATACAGATGCTGGCCTTGCTCATCAGAAGAGCTGTGAGGGTGGTAAGACACTGGCACAGGGTGCCTAGCAAAGCTGTGACTGCCCCATCCCTAGCAGTGCTCAAGGCCAGGTTGGATGGAGCTTTGAGCAACCTGGTCTAGCGGAAGGTGCCCTTGCCCATGGCAGCAGGTTGGAATCAAGTGATCTTTAAGGTCCCTTCCAACCTAAACCATTCTATAAGATATTTTTGTTACCCTTTGTGTTATCGCCCACTGCTGCAGCCCTTTGCTTCCCTCCTACAGCAGCACTGTTTCAGCAGTGTCTAAAAGACTATCTTACTGCAGCCACGCTTTCTCTCTCTGCCTAATCTTCCCTGTTTCCAGTGACCTTCAGCTTTCACTTTGTTTTGCTGCTGTTCAGTGGCCCAAAGATTTGAGTCTTTCCATCTTTCAACCTGACGCCTTTCTGAGCAAATGTAATCTAATGCTTACAGCAGGCTTTCTCAGGTGCAATGTGTTGTCCCTCCCAGTACAAGCTGTCTCTGTTGGCTCTAAACTGCAATAACAACTGTCTTTAATCATCTTTCTTGTTCAGCTTGTAATAGGCAGCTTAACCACAGAATATGAACTTGAGAATTTTCCTAGCCCAGGTCTGGTATGATCCTAGGATGGTCTCTATTTCCTATCCCTTTGTAATAATTAGCTGGGTGAAACCTGAGTGGAAATCGCCTGTTCTCAGAGAGCTGATGTTTTCTTCCTCTGATGGACAAAAATAGGAGGAAAGGGGGTGAAAAACACTGGGTCACACTGTTCTCACAAGACTTACAGAGAGAAACAGCAGCTCGTTTTCATCCTGAAATAATTGCTTGCCAAGTCAGAGTCTTTCCAAGTGGGATGTGTCAGCTGGAATCTTGGGAAGAGCCCCTCTCTCCTGAATCGGTCACCAGTCCAGCCCAGCAGGTGATGAGTGTCCATTTCCACCTTCTTTTTCTTGTAGTGTGAGATCTTCATCAAAAGCAGTCATGAAGAGTTCCTCACCCTAATGGCACATTTACCCAGGGAGTCTTGCTCTGCTCTTGCAGTCCCAGAGGGCCAGGATGGTAATGACTATATGTGAAGCAGCAGGAGACCTGTTAAAGGAGGTTGTAGGTGAGGAAGAAAGGAGGAAATCATGCTAGGACAAAAGGGTGATGAACCTTTGAGAGAGCCTGGGGCTGGCAGAGTGTGGTGGGATACTGTTCCAGACTGAATGATCACATTTAACGCCTGAACTGTCTTCCCATATCCCTGCACCTACCATCAAAGGGCTTGCTTTGGCTGGAGCTGTCAGAAACTGCTGGCCACAGAATTGTCTTTTGTTGCTGAAAACCGGGGAGAAGGTATAGACAAACAGCATTTCTCACACAGGCTCTAGGGAATTGCATGTGGCAGCACCCAGAATAAGGGAACATCACAGGAGCCTGGTTTGGGTAAAGGCTTGCAAGCAGACCAGGAGTAAATGCAACCTCTTTTGTTTTCTGCGAGCTCACCTGTGTGTGAGCTGGTGTGTTGCTTTGCACAGATTGCTTCTGTCTTACCGGAGTCAGTGTTTATCCTGGATCTAAAATATCTGTGTGAGTGCCTTATGCAGTGGGACAGGGGGTACTAACCCAGTGGGAGGTAGGAGCCTGCAGTTCTGAGCTGCATGGCTCTGCTCCAGAAAGCATCAAAAATAGCTCGGAAGCATGTTTTGAGGAGTCTAAAGTACAGCTTGTCCAGCAGAGGTGCTGCCTTCCCAAGGGAATTTTATAGAAAACAAAAGAGGGGAAAGTGGAAGGTTGGGTCATTTTGTAAACTGGCCTGAAGTCAATCTGTATCCTTCACACACAAATGAATTGCCCTCAGGCACTAGGTGTCTAACCTGTAATGTTTACTGGGTGTCCACAGGCACTTGGCAGGGCCCATAAGGCTTTGGCAGGTTTCAGAAGCTGATGCCTTATTGTAGATTCCTCTCCTAAATGGACTGAAGGTTGCTCTGATCTAAGTCGTGCCCCTTTCCTCCTATTTTAAAACACTGAAGCAGCCAAATGCCTTTTGTTGTTTATGTTTGGGGATTGTAGCTGTCCTCCAGTGTCTAAAGCAGGCTTAAAAGTCCAATTTTTCTGCAAGATAGAAAACTTTGGAGTAATGTTTCTGTGAGAGCTAGATACTCTCAGGCACAGCAGCTGCTTGGGGGCCTCAATGGCTTTTGCACTGTCTGTTTTCCTTTAGTAGCTGCAGGAGGTTTTGGGGATCAAGGGCTCTGACCCAGCACACTGACATGGACCCTAGGCTCTTTGGGATCTCTGTAGACATCTCAAAGTACCAGGATCTCTGCTGAAAAGGTGAGAGCTCAGCCCTGCTTGATCCATATGTCAAGATGCTGTGGGAGCTGGCACTAGTCCTTGGTCAGTCTAGGAGGAAAGCAGGCACCCAATCTTATCAGGAAAATCAGCTCAGATTCATGAAACCTGAGATGTTTTGGATGAAACCTTGTATGGTTTTCTTGGTAAAACAAGGATTTGCAAGACTTTTGATCATCTCTGCATAGTTCTGCTACTCGCATCTCCACTCAAGGAACTGTGCTATCTGTGCTGCACTACAAATACAAAGCAGAGAGACGGTTTCTTGCCTAGAGAAACTGGGACTCTGGTATGGTTTGGTCCTTCTGGCCTTCCAGGTTGCAAAGTGGATCCATCGTGTGATCTGTGTCCCTGCATTGTTCCTGCAGTGTTTCATCTTTGGTCTATGTAATGTCCTGACTACACTGTGATTTTTAGTGCTGCTGTTGCAAGGAGCAAACAGTGTTTTGGGATGGAAGCAGGACACAATTTATGTTTGGTATTTTCCCAGGGAAAGCAGCAGCTTTCCTGGCTGTACCCCAGTCTAGATGTTGATATGTTTCTGTACTCCGAGCTGAAAAAAGAACCTGCATAATAGCTCTGAGATGATACCTACTGGGCAGCTTGTTTAACAAATTATAGGTAGAGCAAATTCAAAGCAAACAAGAGGAATGATAATAAGTAGAAGAGGTTTGTTGCTGGCACATTCTCTGGGAGGTCAGGGTATTTCATTCTTGGCTGACTCTGTAAGAGGCTGCTGTTTTGCTCTGTCCTCTCCATTGGCTCCTTCCCTTCCCTCCGCCCTGCTGTAGAGCCGTCTCAGCTGGATGCCACGCAGGGCCGGATGCAGCCACAGTGCAAGGCAGGCACCAGTGTGAGTACTGCTCACTGCACAGTGAGGGGGAGGCTTGGAGCAACCCCTCTTCCATGTCCCATCCCCAGCACAGTTAGTCTGACCCTGGCTGTTAATTGCCACAGACCCGCAGCTGCGATGCTGAAGAAACAGAGCTCTGAAATGCCTGGGCAGATGCACATACCCATTGCTGGGTATAACTGGGTAGGATCTGTATAGTTATTTATTGTTCTTTGGCCAGGTTTCCTTCAGAAGTGAGGCTTATGTGGTGCTGATCATGTGTGTGTGTCTTTGTGTGTCTCCCTTCTTTGCTCTTATTTCTCTACCCATTCATCTCCACTCTATGCTGTACCCTGCTTTTGCCCTTCCTCTGTCCCACCTCCTGCTTTCTCAAAGAAGGGGGGTACAGTTGGGAAGGCTAAAATCCAATGTCCATGTGGCTTCTGCTCTGGTAAATGAAAAGGCCAGGTCAAGGCCAGGTCAAAACCTGAATCAATGGCCATGGAGTTTCTGCAGCAATGTGTGGGGCAACTCCTTCTGCCTTGGAGGCACCAGCAACCAATTTGGATGCTCTGGTACCCTACTGGCATAATTGTAAGTAAGTAAGTCCCACAGAGCGGGACACACATTTAGGTGCTATCTGCAAAGATGCTTCTCTTTCCTCCTTTCTTTTCTCCTCCTGCCTGTTTCAGAGAGCAGGGATACCTTCCAGCCCACCCCAGAGTCTTTCTTCTGGAACTAAGCCTCAGTACTGAAAGCATAAAACTTTGTAGCATACCCATAAATTCCTGTGTAATGTTTCCTATGAATCCTTTGGGATTATACTGCAGGTTTTATGAATGCTTTCTAACAAACATGCCACTTGTGATATAACTGGCCAGTCAAGTGTTACCTGGGGAAGTTTTATTGCATCCATTTGTCCCATTTTTCTGCAGCCAAGTCTTCTGCTGCTTCATCCCCACACAGACACTTTTGCCACTCAGGAGTATTAGAGCCAGCTTTATGTTGTCTATAAAACTGGGTCATTGTCAACGCAGTCCCTCTGCTGCTATTTCTATTTCTCCGGTCATTCACATGGCTGCAGACTTGGAGCAAGGTGCAGAGCAGGGGAGTTTGTAGCAGAACAGATGAACCAGGGTGACTGAGCTGCTGAGAGTGTAATTAGTCATGTTTCGCAGAAGAGGTGAGCAAGGTGCAGAGAGGCTGTGTCATACTGAAGGTGCCACATGGCATCTGGAACAGAGGCAAGGACAAAAGGGCACATCATTTCCTAAGTCATAGTCTTTCCTCAGTCTGTGTGGTGCTGGAATCCCTGTGCTGTGTATGTATAGCGCCAAAACTCCCAGGAGCTGAGCAGAACCTCCTGGTCAGGAATGAACAACCAAAACCCTGCTGCATGATAAACCGAGGGAGAGTTTGGGTTTGCAAGCTGCTTTTTGTCCTCTGGGCTGCTCCAGGAGCCTCTCAAGTGTTTGCCTGTGGGATGCTGTGGATCTCGGGAGCACTGGTCCTTGACTTCCCATTGAGCGTGGGCTAAGGCTGTTTACACAAGCAGCTATGGAGGAACCACAGGGGTGTGTTAGGTGGGGAAAGCATCTGTACACTGCACTTGTGCATTCCGAGGCCTGCTGGATGATCCACAAAAGGACCAAATGAGTAAACTGAACCCAAAATGACAGAAAACAGCACTCTGGCTGAGCCAAGGAGATGTTGCTTTGCTACGGGCCATAAATAATTACACCTGAAATAATACTCATAGGTTTCCAGGCACTGATCCACCCTTCAGGTCTCAGGCCTGGGAAATATGCTTGAATGGCAAAAAAGTGTAAATTACTTTGAATTAATCATTGGTTTAATCCATCTCTCCAGAAGCTGGGATTGCCATGTTATTGAATCAGGAATAAGCTGCAGTTACTCAGTGATTTCAGCTTCTTGCTCTTTCTGAGGGGCATATACCATTTCCCACTGAGATGAGTGGGTGTTGTACAGCCCCAGCAGCAAGCAGAAAATCTCAAAGGGAAGCACAAGCACACTTTCAATCCACCCAGCATCAAATCACACCCATTCAGACATGCAGAGGAGCAGCCACAAGATTTCTCCCAGGTTGTATGAGGATGGGGTTTACCTCCAATTTTATGAAGTGGGGTTAAACAGAACCAGATACCCTGTTGGTGAGCTGGTGGTAAAAGCCTGGAGACAAAGATGTGGTGTCCTTGGTAAAGTGGAGCTTGTAAGGAAGATGACTGGTCCTGGAGAAGATGCTTCCCTACCAAAGCAGTGTTAGCTTCTCTTGTAGGCAGCCTGACAACAGGGGCACCAGAGAGGGGAAAGCTGGGGGCACTTACAAGTACTCCCAATAAGTTCCTCAGAGGAGAGATGACTGCAAGGTGATGCTAGAGAGCTTGCTGAGGGAGCAGCAAGGAGCAATAAGGACACGCTTAATTACTTAAAGATCGTCAGATATGGAGTCATTGAGTTACTGCACTTAATGAGTTGTGAGTGGGCTCCTTTCAGCAGTTGGCGTGAATGCTCCAGGCCCATCTTGAGTGCAAAGGAAAACACATTAACTGAAAGCTCTCCCCGAGGTATTAATGAGGTGCTCCTTGTTAGCTGAATCTCTAGAGCTGTCTCTGTGTATGCTCACAGCCTGCTCTGATCCCACAGCAAAATTACTGTGTGGTGCTGCTAACACAGTTCAGTTCCTAATTGGAAGGTGATGGGAGTGTTTATAGTCAGCAGCCGCAGCTGAGCTGGTGGATGGTGAGAGGTTACTCCATGGGCTCATCACTCACAAACGTCTTTCCCCAATCCTGAGAAGAGCTGAGAAAACCAAATCCACATGGAATGCAGCGACACTCATTAAGAAATGGATTTGTTCAGTGGATTTAAACTCTGTGCTGGCTGGACAGGGACTGCATGGCTGGGGAATGTAATTAGCAGCAGGTCAGAATTGCGAATTAATACCAAGTAGAAGCTCTCATCCCCATTCCTTTATCTAACCAGGTAGGGAAAGTTCATTCCTTGTCTGACCAGAAAGCTGGGGGAATGCCTCCATATCTCTTGCTACCTGCCTGTCCTTTTATAGAGAAATTAATGATCAGCAGAAGAACGCATGTAAAAGATGAGGGGGAAATCTGTGTTCAGAAAAGACCATTTTACTCCTTTAAAACAGTCACAGAAAGGCTCATCCGAGGTCATTTCATCTGTTGGGTTTATTTTACTTTCTCTTCCTTAATCATGTTTGCAGCAGCCCAGGCTTTTCAGAAAACAGCTGGTGAATTCATCCTATATCCAAACGCAGTGCAGTGTTTTGGGGGCAGTCTCTCACTTGCTGGGCATGAGAAAATGGTTACAAATCAGCCCTGGCTTTATTAGGCCCTGCAGATCTTTCCCCAGCAGTTTGCTGTAGCACTAACCACCCCACCCCCCCCAGTCAAATCACCTTCTTCTCCTCGCCTCTATTTCTTACTCTCAGCCTGAGATGCTGCTTTGTTTATTGCACAGTTTGACCTTCAGGATGCTGGATACACAGAGTAATCTTCCTATTTGCTTTAAATAGCGGCAAATAATTCTATGCACTGCTTCTACTGCCCAAGGAAGATGCAAGCAGTGACTCCTCACACAGGGTTAAGTGTCCTTTCTCTCCTTTTACAAATGATTTAATGAGGAAAAAGAGCGAAACCCTGATCTTCTGCAGACCTCAGGGAGATGGAGTGCTCAGCTGGTGGCTTCCTGGTCCCAGGGCAGTGTGATGGGATGTCCATAGCATCTTTGCAGTTGTGCTGTGTCCCTGTGTGATGCATACACACTGGAAGGCCTCCCCCATTGCCTGCTGGACTTGGGGAGGCAGGTCTAGACCATGGTCTTGGGATATACCTCACCTTGACATAGTCTCTGTGCCTCAGTTTCCCACTCCGTGTGTATTACCATTCCCTTGTCTTCTTTGAGACAGAAATCCTTTACATACATGCTTTTATGTGGCACCTCTGGTCTCTGCACTCTGTGGAAGGGGTGAAATGGGAGTCTTGCAAAAAGCATATTGAAAGATAATGAGGGAAAGGGTACCCAGTTCTGACCACATCTGTGGCACTGGAAAGGTGCTTCTGTAAACTTCTAATGACACTTTGTGATTTCTCAGCTCTATAAGTCTTGCTAAAGAAGATGTGAGGTTTAATCAGAATTTCACATTATCATTGTGAAACAGTATTGTCACATTGATAGTGACAATAGCTGAGAGAGAACCTCGTGCTTAATTCTTACCTGGTATTAATCAGGATGAAGGTGTTAGCAGGGTCTCACTGAGGGTTGAGGCAGCTTTCCCCCTTTTCCCTGCACTGTCCGCATGTGGAATGGGAAAAGGGAATTTGTGGAATTTCAGTGACTTCTGAAATTAAATAACACTAAAATCTGTCTATAGAAAGGCACCTCTCTGTGTCTCCTGTTCTTCCCCATCACTGTCCACTCAGCTATGGTAGGTGAGTAATGCTTTCCCATATCTGCCAGCAGAGTTAGAGGCTGGTAGTGCTCACCTAGATCCTACTGCTCTGAACACACCTACACCAGCACCTGCTGGCATGTCTCTGAAATGTGTGTGCTGCGGAAGAGATTTCTCATTTACTGATGGATCCCATCACTCTGTGATGAAAGAGGAACCTCTGCTCTGTGCAAGTTGCTTGAAAGAAAAGACTCGGTTGTCCTTTGAGGGCAATCAAAGGTGATTGCTCTTTGCGGGAGACAAGACTTGTGTGATTTGGAGTTCTTCACCTCTTTCATCAAGGGTTATATGGTCACACTACTGCTTTCTGTTGAGGATCCTATTCCAAAGCCTGCTGAATTAATCATGTAGGAGCTGACATAGTTTTCATGGTACATAATTATCATGGGATATTTTTTTTCCCCTCTGAATCCTGCTGTTAAGGCAAAAACATGTCCACACATGCTGCTAATCTCAAACCTGTGAAAAGCAGTTGCTCCCTACAGACCAGTGGGTAGTTATGGGGTCTGGTGTGGTGTGCATGTCTACCCCTTCTATAGACAAATACAGCTCTGCTTGTCTAGTGTTTGAAAGCTAAATTCATCCTGACAGCAGGTACTTTGAGGTGGAAGAGAACCTGTTCACTGTGTTTGGTGATGACACTGGGAGGGTGGTGTAGGAACTGAGGAGCAGATTAAGTGTATTAGGAGAGAGGCTTTGCAGCAGGGCTAATGAGTTGGAGTCAAGTGTTTTAAACAGATGCTTCCCTAGGCTCTGTGTAAAATAAAACTTGCAGGCACAATGATGCTAAGCAGTGTTTGACGCGATGACCTTATAATCGCTTCATTTAAGAGTGTTATTAAAGGTCTGTTCTTTGCCGTGTTAGAACTTGATATCCCATATGGAGGCCACAGGCATCTGCTCTCTCCCAGAGGGTAAATATTCACAGGGCAGCATCCTACAGAACTTGTTCACAGCTCACTGAAGTCACTGCAACAACTTCCATGAAGTTATGTGGGACTTGGCTAAACCACAAAAGGATCCAAGCAGTCTGGGGCTTTTGTGCACCCTGAAGCTGAGGAGATAGGGTACGCATGGAAAAAGTTCCCAGACTTTCACATAAGGGCAAATGAGGACTCCCAATCCTGATCTTTAATTTTCACTTAATTCTTGTTTATTTTGCTGCTCTGAAGAGTTAAGGAGTCACCTTGTGAAGTGTTTTAGTGATGTAGTGCAGGCTGAGCCAAGAGGGGCCCAAGAGTTTTTGCAAGCCACAAGAACTTTCAGGAGATTACAACTGTGTCCAAAGTGCTATATATTTTGAAGGGATATGAAATATGCTCTGTATGTGCATCACTCCAACACTGTTTTTCACAGTGTCTGTATTTCCAGGTATTAACCATCCTTGCAGACTGTGTATTGCTATGTAAAGTGTTAGCCCTTGGGTGAAGACTGATGGGTAAGAAACGAGCATCATCACCCTAAGCAGGGATGGACTGATCAAGGATATGCCTCCTCTGAATTCAGACAGAAACACCATCTGTTGATAATGTTGAGTCTGACATCTCTCAAAGCTAGGTTTTCCAGGAGCTCAAATTGACTAGTGTAGTGTGATCTATGCTGGTGGTAGTAAGTGTCTCTTGTGGTCTGGCATGCTACAAGTAGATCATCAGGTGGATATAACAGGCGCAAATTATGCCTCTCCTTGCTGATTCACAAAGCAACATCAAATCTGTTCCAAAGGGACAGGTTGAATGGGGACACCATTGAAAGCAGTGAAATTATCAAGATGTGGAAAGCTGTAATCCATAATTTTACTCATAGTAACTACCTTAGCCTGCCTCCACTATGAAATAGATTTTGATGGTCTAAATCACCATTTGAGTGCTTTTCTGCATGGAGATGAACGGAACGAACATAGTTGCATCCTTAGAGATGTCCTTATATTAATGTAAGACATACACCCAACAGAAGAGCATAAATGCCCTTGGAAGAAAAGTTCCTTGTTCATGTGATGTTTCATGCATGGCGCCTGACTCTGTTTGCACGCATGTCATTGGTTCTTGTGGTGTTACCTCTGCTTTGTCTGGAGAAGGTATTGAGCACATACATACCTTAAGGAATGTGAATAGCCCCACTGAAGTTAATAGGCCAAAACCTATATAAAACAGGATTTAAGTGTTTTACTGGATCAGGACCTCAGTGCCATGACTACTACCCCATCAGGGTTGCTAAGTTCCTTGGCAGTTTAAATGCAGATCGGATGTATTCGTGTATTCTTCCTGATGAAGAAGGGGAAAATAGGAGAGATATTATATGTAATATGTAGCATGGAGTGTATAATGTACAATGCACACAGATTTTGGTTTGTGTCAACAGCCCTTTAACTAAAATCTCCACCAGCACCTAAAGAGGAAGATGTAACACTGTGGTCTCTGATGAACCGCATTTGAAATCATGAGATAGAGTTACCAAGAGGCATACTGTGTGATTTTGTCTCTTCCAGATCACCTATCCTTTGCTCTGATCTGGCTAGCAGAGAGGACCACGAGGAGACAGGTGAGAATGAACTGGGTGTTTGCCTCCTGGCTGAATAAAGCTGCATAACTTTGGGCCTGCTCTTCAGTGTAGCTGCTTGCTAATTAGTTTGGCAGTGGGAACCTTTGAGAATTAAACACAGGAGATAAATCCTCCCTGCAAGGTAATTAAAAACGTTTGCCCCTTGCTGATAACTGACCTGCTGATTTTCTCCTGCTTGAGAAAGCTTCATGAAAAATTACTGTAGGGTTTGTGAAACAGCATAGCCGCTGGCACAGTTGCTTCCTCTCCGCTAACTATCTTCAGCTCCGTATTTTCAGAGGGTGTCATAGGAAAAGGAAACTTCTTTGAACACCTGGAAGCCTTTTTTCTTCTTTGTGGGAATGGGGAAACTGATTTCTAAATTATTTAAAACAAGCAAGCAAATAAAACCCAAAAGAACCCCACAGAACCACAAAGGTGCTATGGAAGTAGATCACCTAATCTAAAAGGTAATGACAAAGTTTTAATGATGCTGGAAGATCCCCATTCTTCTGAGATCCCCATTCTGTCCGGGGCCCAAATCCCAAGCAGTGTGGCACGAGGACAACTTTTGTTCCTTTCTCAGTCCATCTCCCAGCAGAGTCCTGTTCTGATTTCAGCTTCCTCAAGGCTGTGTGTGGGGTTTTGGCATGAGTGGATCATTCAGGAGAGGTTGGGCCCGTGTCATGTCACACTATGGAAGGGTTCACTGGGCTCAGTTGGGCTGAATGCTCTATGAGCACTTGATGGGAAGCTGCCAGCACCCTGAGGAGGTGCAACCTGATGAGGGAATACAGGTATTCTGCCTACAGTCTTCAGCTAAAATGGTTAAGTGGAAGTGAATTGACCCCTGTTCTGAAGGGGGTTAGTGTATGAGCATGAGCAGGTATGGGGATGGGGGCATCTGCTAACAAAACAGCTGGCCAAGGTGCTTTAGGTCATGAAGATAATGCTATTCATGATGTGAATGCTCCCAGGAAGAGCGAAGTAGGAAATATCCCTGCTGAAATGTGGTGAGTATGTTGGGGATTGCTGTTGTCTTGAGGGAGACTAGGCATGAAGTGTGGCTCCCAAGTTTCTCTGATCAGAAAAGCAAGTTTTGGTCTACATTCAGAAACAACAAAGGCTTCATCCCTAACGTGAGAACAGTCATATGGGATCAGGTAAAAATATCTATGTTGCTTATTATTCTAGCTCAACAGCTGTCAGTAGCAGAGGCTTAGGTTATATGGGGCATGGCAAACCTGGATGAAGATTTCCTCCTCAGGCTGTTCCCGGTAATCAGAAACATAGGGATATCATGAAGCTGCAGCTGGTCTGTTGTGTTTGACAGGTCCAGTCCCACCTGTGTCCTGGTTCTGAGCACGTGAATACTGTTACTGTCTGCAGTGGAGTCCTCTGGTTTTAATTATACACTGCACAAGGAGGTGTCTCCTTCATGGGTTAAGATCTCTTGCACAGTAATTTCACAGCTGCCTCTAGGAATGCCAAATGCTATTTTCTTTTTTACCTCCTCCTTTCTGTACCTGATGTTACAGACAGGTAAGAATTGCTGAAGAAATTGGCCTTGCCCTCTTTGAGTTGCCATAGAGAGCACAGAGCCATGAGAGAGCAGACCCTGAAAGTGCAAACTTTCAGGCAGACATGGTGGCATTTAGAGTTGGTTTGGAGCGACAGCAGATTCAGTCTGGTGTTTCCTTCCCTTAAGAGGCAATTAAAATGTAAATGCAGAGAGAGATGCCAGTTCTGGAGACCTTGTGGAAATCTGCAGGGGGACGTTTCGGCAGTGACCTTTGACTAATGATCTTATTGGACCATAAACTTCCAGGCATTCTCTGTCTCCCACATGCTCCTTGTGTGATGGGTATGGCTCAGCAGGCAGCATCATGGGCTGCTGCTTTTTGGTCCCGTTGTGCTGAGGAACTGGGCTGTTGGCATGCTGCAGCTCTCGTAAGCATGGATGCTGCTCACATCCAGTGTTAGTCCCAACCAAAAAGCCTTTGAAAGCATGGATCATTCTTATCCATCCCACCTGTTTTCAGTTATCCTTGCAGAGAGAAACCCCAGAAAGCCAGCATCGTATCTAAGGACTTTATATGTGGTAATCACCACCCTGACCTGCTTCAGACCAGGAGGTGGTGACCCTTAAGTCCACCCTTTGTGGGTGCAAGGCTGCCTGAGTTAGATTTCTTAGTAATGTAAGCCAGAGCCAGTAACTGACAATGGGAAAAGGCAATTTTGCCTCTCATTCATAAATTTCTGACTTAAGCTGATTTCTGAATTCAGCAGGAGCTGGGAACAAACAGTTTCTCCCAGAGGAATATGATTGCTAGTCAGCTGAGGGTTGGGATCTTGCCTCTAAAGAAGGCAAGGCTACCCAGTTCCTGGCAAGTTTGAAATTAGGAGCTGTCAGTCTGGCAAAACCCCCTTGCTAAATCATGAATGCTCATGAGCTATCAGAGTTCTGCAATGCAACAGTTCTGCTTTGATTTATACCAGTGGGAAATCTAGCCTTTAATTTTAGTTCTTGAATTAGCAGTTGTTTTAATCACATGAAGGCAGTCTGCCAGGTTGTCAGGGCCACATATGCAAAACACAGAATGGTTGCTTCAGTGGATCCCTAAATATCTAATGTTTTACTAAGGCCTTTTTATTGGGTTTATGGACCATTAAGCAGAAAGTGTGATGGGGAGTCATGCAACAGGTAACCTGAAGCGGGCGCAGCCTTCTTCGTTGCTTCCTCATGTGATTAGGGAGCAGCTCACAGGTCATTCAGTATTAATTGGCTCCCTTTGGAGCTTGAGTGCTTTATGAATGCTATTATATAAACTGATAGCAAGGGACTCGAATCAATGACCCTGGAGGTCTCTTTCCCTATTACAGCCACTGTTCCTATGTAACCTACCTTATAGGGCCGTTTCTGCTAAGCTCTGTGGAGCCACATCAAGAATAAGTTCAGCCACTCCGATTTCTACCCAGCAACAGTCAGCAAACACTAAACACCAATTCTGCCACACGTGGAATTGTCTCTCTCAGGTGTGCCATGTGGAGATTTTCTCCAGAAAATGCTCCATCGTGTGCTCTCTCTCACTTCTCCGGTAGGGATGAGTACACTGAGCCAGTTTGAACCTCATGTTACAGGGCCAGGGAATCCCTGGAGATGCTGCATCTCTGGAAAGGCCTGAAATGAGATTTCCCAGTTATTTCTTTCTAGAAGCCCAGGCAGCCAATTTATCTGACCAGCTGTGCTTTTCCAATACCCCCTCCTGCCCTAGTCATGCAGTGCGCTGCTAACATTACCCAAGCTAAGGAGAAAAGAGTTGTGTTCCTCAGCAGGGGCTGAACCCCTTTCTGCAAAGCTTGGTTTTGCCTGAATTTCTAGGATGGCCTGTAAGTAGAAATGCAATGTGATGCAGTAGAGAATGTGGTTGTAATAAGAATACTTAGGATGAAGTAGTGCCTGGAGAATAGAGAGAAGTAAATGTTCATTCCTCTTCAGCGATTTCTCTCTCTGACCTTTGTTTTTCACTGTCTCTGTGTTACTTTTCTCCCTCTCTCTCTCGAGATCATGAAAGCAGTAATTTAAAAAAGAGGGGAGCATGATTCATGTTCAGTCAGCTTCAGCCTGGTTCTTACAGGATTCTTCTGCAATAAGCTGGAGAAGAGCCTCTGACTGTCACTGGCAGCATCCAGGCTGGTTACAGCAGTATGGGCACGGACAGCAGATGAGGGCATGTGAGTCTCAGCACCACTTAAGCTGTGGAAGGATTACCTACGCTCCATCCAGTGCAGAACTTGTGCTTTGCCTTGTTTCCTGTGGTCCCCAACTCTGCAAACAGACAGCAGTTGGCTTCTTAATATGGGCGCTGAGATCTTGGCTTTGCTTGCAACAGGATCTAGCATCAGGCACGTTTTACCTTTAAGAGAACCTGAGATCTGTTTATCTCGTTAAAACAGTACTTTTGCGTATGGAGACCTGGTTTGTTTGGATTTGTGAGCTCCCACACCCTGGACATTTACATGTCTGGGAGGTCCTGTCTTAGCATCCTCACTGCGGACCCGGAGTCACTCCTGCATCCCTCCAGCATCCAAAGGCATCTGGACACCAGTTGTAATTTGATTTTTATTGTTCAAAATGTGCTTTTCTACCCTCTTGCGTTTAAGAGATCCCTTCCTCTACAGCAAGCAGGGAGCCTGCATCTTATTCCTTGGCATTTAGCGGTGCTGTTCGCCGCCTCTCCCCGGGCGGTGACCGGCGTTTTGCTCTCCGGCCGGGGCTGCCCCTCTGCGTAACCCGCTCCGGGGATTTTCCTCTCCCCGGGGGGAAAAAAGGGGCTGTTCTGTTCCGGGCACCTCTGTCAGCTGAAGGGGGCGGGAGCTGCAGCCGTGAAGTAGAAAAGGAAGAGAAAAAGAAGGCGCGGGGAGAGGGTGAGAACCTGTCGGCCGGCGGGGCTGAGCCCTGCTGGGGACCGAGGGCGAGAGGAGGAGGAGGAGGCGCGAGAGGATGCAGCGGGGCAGCGATGCTGCGTCTGCCTGAAGAGAAGGACTTCATCCTCCGAGGGGAAGGAGGGAAGTGGGGAGAAGGCGGCCAAGCTCTCACAGAGCCCGCTGGGCTCTCCCGGGGCTCGCCCGGCATCAGAGCAAAGTTTGCCGAGCTCTGTGAAGGGAGGGGAGGAGGCATGTGAGGTCCTTCTCCCAGCGCTTCCAGCCCTGGCTATGCTGGGACTAGCCATGGCTTTGTTATCCCCGACTAAAGGGTGAAGGAAGACATGGGGCACCTGCTCTCTTCACCACCTTCCCTGGCTCCACGCTCCAATCCAGGTAAGTGTCCTCCCCTTTCAGGCACTGAGGCTCTGCCTGAGAGTTTCCCAGCACTTTGCCCAGGGAGAAAGTCTCGTTCTCCTTATAGCTAAAGGGTGGGTGGGTGCGTGTTCGTGAATGTGGCTGTGTGCGAGGGATGGTTATAGCTGTCTGACTGCAATTTCTGTTTGCTGATCACTGTCATTATTTCACTGTGCCATCACACCTCTAGAAAGGAGTCTCATCTGGGGTCTGTCAAATATTTTGGCTGTGTTGCTGCTGTGAGACTGTGGAAGGATGACAGCTCAATCCCCCTTGCTACAACTGAGAGGAAAGCGTGCCTAGCTGTGCATGTTGCTGGTGCTGCTGGTGTGGCATTAAATGATGCTTCTGAAATGCTGACTGAATATACCAGTATAGCTCTCAAGCTCTAGGAAGTCTCATAGCTGTGAATGAAAATCTCTCCCTGTTCCCCTGAGAGTACAGGGAGGGATGGATATTCGCCTGGAAGGAGCCACTACAGACTGGATTTCCATCACTCTAGCTTGGATATGCAGTGCTTGTTTTGTGAGTAGTAGTGCTTGGCTGTAATGCATTTCAAGATGAAATGTTTGAGGAAGAAGCCTAGACTCTAACTGGTAAGAAAAGAGCCTGTTTCACACAGGGAGCCCAAAGAGAACTTTTTTCACTCCTGAGGAAAAGGAAGTTTGTCATTTGGGACAGTATGATTTGGCTGGAGAGTTGGTCATTTTTGAGCTTATTGACTTGGCTGAAGTAGAAAGGTAAAAGCTGCCAGATGTTCTCAGGCAGGTTAGGAGTGGGATGGAGAGGGACCCTACTGCCCACAGCATCAGCCTGGAGGTGGCAGGAAAACAAAGATGCTTCTGTTGTACATAGCAGTCAGAATAAAATGGACTTTGGGCTGTTGCAGGGTCTCATCAGGTAGAGGACAGTGTAATGCATTCTGTGGCTTTGGATTGTTTTTTGCTGTATCCTACACTGCTTTGCTGGCTTTCTCATCCCCATTTCATCTGTTTTTCCAACAGGAATCCCCCGTGTGTAATCCCTGATTTTTTTTATATGGAGATCAAGACAAGAGCAAACAATGATCCACTTTCTAAATGTTCCCAGTCCAAACATGCTGTCTCCTATGTACTGTTGGTTACCCCATGGTGTTTATGCAGGTCATGTCCTAGCTCTGTGATGGTGCTGTCTTCCAAATCTTCTGTTTCCAGGCTTATGGGAGAGGTCTCTGCTTCAGGCAGGGTTCCTTTGTGTTCTCCAATGACCCCATTGCTTTCTGCTTGGAAAGGTCCACTACTACATGTAGGTGCTCCAAGCAAAGGGGATGGGAAAAGGGATTTGTCTTGGGCATAGCATGGCCAGAGCCCTTGTGGTGCAGCTGTAGAAAAAGGCGTGACAAGCCCCAGAGCTGCTCACTCAATTTAAATGAGATCTCAACCCTGGCTCTATTTTTGACCACTCCAGCCAGCTCTGTACTATGGTTCTGGGCATATTTCTATATACATAATGTGAATGAGGCAGATTTAGCTCCCTATGTTTTTTTTGATGCCATCTCAGCAGGTTTGGTGGCTTGCTCCCTCAGTCACCACCAGGTTCTTTTATTCCTCTTCTAAAGGTGTGCAACACAAACCTTTGGATTCATGTTGCTATAGCTTCACTCTTCAGGCAGTGTAACAGTCCTTGTGTTAGACCTGGCCCTTTGAACTGACAGATGCGTGTTTTACAGTCATAGTTGTATTTGAAGAGTTCCAGGACCCTTTTGTGCAGGCTGATACTAATACGTTCCCAGACACTCAACCCAATGGGCATCCTAGGATGATGACTCCTGGCAAGCTACTCATCCCTGCTTTAGCCACAGAGCTTTGTTTGCAAACTTCCTTTTTTCCCTCCTCACTTGCCATGAGGCAGGTAGCTGCCATTGCTGGCCCAGCCCCTTGGCACAACCTGGGTTCTTGAATGGACCAAGTTGCAGCCAGTGTCTCTTCCAGTCAGGCTGCAAGGTGAGAGGTCTCTGTCCTTGCATCCCTGTTTCTGTACTGGAGATCTGGTTCCCTCTCCTTCTGGGAAGCAGCCATGAATGCCTCGGAAGCTGATGGTGACTGCACCTACCTTGAGTCCAGCTGCATTATTCTCTCAGGTCACTTATCCTTCCAGAGTGGATCTGTGGTTCTGTTTTACCTGATGGGATAAGCTGTCCTTGCATGGGCATCCATGATTTATCATTGTCAAGGTGTCTTGTCTCCCCCTTCCTCTGTTGCAGCTTGGGGGGGGGCCCAGTGAGGATTTTGCCCAAGCTTAACCCTAATGCTCACAGAGCTGTAATGATGAGCAAAAATTTCCAGGCAGAGAAATAGAGCTTCCGGGGACTGTGCTGGGTGACATTGCTGCAGCATTGAAAGCAGACAGTCACCAGCATAGTCTCTCTGGAGCAAGTACAGGTGAATGCTGACAGATGTGATGGGCAACAGGTAGAAGCTCCTTTTGGAAATCTCAGTGGGAGCATGACCTCTGGTCTCTGCCTCGCCTAGAAGCAGAGGCAGTTGGCTTGTTTGTGCATCCCACTAGAGCCCAGAAACTGTAATAAGAGGGGGAATTCTTGCAGAGTAGAAGCAAGTGAGTGCTGAGTAGTCAGGAGGAAGAAACCCAATGGAGCGCTTTTGTTACACGGTTTAACCATGGAGGCCCACACAGTTCCCTGCTGAGCACTTTGCCCTGGGAGAAGGTATGGTAAATGGAGGGGAAGAGCCATGCTGGGGTGTTTGCAGCCTTTATCTGCCTAAGGTTCTGAGTGGCATCTGGAAAAGCTGGGCTGAGAACAGTGTGTGTGTATATGTGAGCCTTTAGCCAGAAGCTATCTTGCTGCTGGTTCAGGGCTGGTGAAGGAAGCAGAATCAGGGATCGAGCTCACAGCAGTGTGCCAGGACTCCCAGGCAGAACAAAAAGACACTGCTGGAGCAACATGTGTGTGTATTAGCCTGGCTAATACAGAAAATGGCCCTTCTCTGTTGCACGCCCTCAGTTCTCCCAAGAAGTCTTTGCTTGCAGAGGGATCCCTTTCCAGCCAGGCATCCCTCAGTGAGGAAGGATTTCATTCTTCCATGTGCCTGCCCCTGTCAGCTCCAGCTGATGTCTCACTGATTATGAACTTCACTGCAAGTTCACTGCTGCACTTCATTCAGGTCTGAACAAAAGCCCAAGCCATGGAAATGAGATATGACACCAGAGAGAGCAGTAGAGCTTTGCCTCAGCTGGAGGTGCAGGAAAATTTTATAACATAGGAAACATGTTGAAAATGCCATTTCTTGCTGGTTCCATTGGGGTGTTTTAGGGTAATGGGAGGTGATTTGGTGAGTTTTTTTTAACATAGTGGCTGCAGAGTGTTAATAGCAAAACAGTGATTCTTGGCTCTTGCAGTGGAAACCTGTGTGATGCCAGTTTTCCCCCAGCAACAATTTTGAAAGTGATTTGATAGCAGAGAAGGGGAGAAGCTAGGGAGTGAGGCAGGGGAGTAGGGGAGGGCAGACTGCTATTGTCTGCATATCAGGCTGGGAAGAGAAATGCTCTCCTGTCTGTAAAATCAAAGGCATCACCAGCAAACTGCTGGCAATCTGGCTTCCAGCAATTTGGCTTCCCTGTAAATACAGCGAACACAAAGCCAACTCTTATCACATCCAATAATCTCATCTATGGAGAACTGCTGTTGCCATTCAGGGCTATGTGTTCCTGCTTTGGGTTGTAGGCAAAGGTCATTGAGCACACTGGGCTCAGTTCCCCAGCCTGAGGCTGACTGCATAAGGTCGCCGTGGGCAGTGAGAGCCCTTACTTGGGAACAGGCTTGGATCTCTATTTAATTGTTGGCACCAGCAAAGGAGATGATGCTGGTTATCTTGAACTGTGGTGGAAAGGTGCCTTTGGTTCATTGCTTTAACACCTGCATGTTTTCTTGTTCCTCTCCAGGGATTTCAAGGCAGCAGGAGACCAAAATTAACCTTCTCAACACAGTGTACATCCTGTGAGGACTGAAGCAACGACCTCTGATGAATCTCAACATGTTCAGTGAAAAGAGCAGCGCCTCTTTGCCCCAAAAACCCATCCAGAAAAAGACACGACCTCAGGGCCTCCCCTCTCCTGCCCTCTGCTGTGCTTGTGGGCTTTGCATCATGCTAGCAGGAATCAACATCACCTTAGTGGGAGCATTTGCCTTTGGGACTTTTCTCCCCATGAACAACCCTCCCATCATCATTGGACCCATCTTGCTGGTGGTGGCCTTCACATTCTTCGGTGCCTGCTGCATCTGCAGCCGGAGGCCCCCAGCTCATGGGGCGAGGAAATCCAAACCAGGTTCCAACATTGGGCTCATCAAACCTGGCAACACAGCCTTTGAAATTGAAACTAGTGAGCACACGGTGCAGGATACCACTGCTGTTCAGCTGAGCCCCACAAATTCCCCCATCTCCTCAAAGAAGTCCACTCCGGTTCATGAGAATGCAAAGGCTTGCAAGCTTTTCACCATGGAAGGCAATGGGCCGGTGGCCAAGTATACCACAGGAGGAGAGGCCATACAGCTCAACTTGCCCAGGGACCTGGCTGCATCGTAAACCCAGGCAGAGCTTTTGTTAGCAGCCAGCCAGATGCTGCAATGGGTGGGCTGGAGATCCAAGATGTGCCATCGATGAGAGGTGTGGGGAAGCTGCTTGTGAAAAGCCAGCAGACAGACAGGTTTCTCTCTGAATCAATTGAAGGGAGGTGGATGCAACAGCAGGAAAAATCGGAATTTTTTCTGAAACATGTCCATTACATGGCTTTAAAAAGAAATTTGATAATGATGTTGCTGTGAAAGGATGACTCTCAGTTCCTGGGAATACACCAGCTTTTTTTGGGAGCAGATAGGAAGAGGGGAATGAATTAATTTGTCTAGCATAATGTGGAAATGTGATGGCTGGAAGGAGAGGCTACACAGGGATGACAGATGACAGCTCTTTCTTCTCAGAAGTGAAGCGATTCTTGAACATAAAAGAAGCAGGAATGCAGTAAATTAGAGCTTGCTGCCACTCAGCCACAAGAAGATTTCAGCATTTTAGTGCCAGGCTTTTTGGCAGTAGGGACAAAGCTGTGTGTTTGCTGTCAAAAAAGCAGTGTGAAACAATCTCCCCTCTGTTGGAAATCCTTGTCCTGTGTTACCTTCATTCAGGTGACTTTGCCACCCATTCTAGGACACAGTCACAAGGATCACCATTAGCACTGGTATTTTCCTCTTGTTTTAATCAGTTTGAGCTGCAGCTGTGCTTTCAAGTGCAGCACATATCTTGGAAGGTCAGTTACACTGAATCCTGGAGGAACCTGGAGTAAGCAGAGATTGGCAGGAGACTGTAAATGAAATCTTTGGGCAATGATCGTGTACTGAGTGCTACGCAGCTTCCTTCCCATCTTTTTGTGGGACGCTGGCCTGGGACACACACTAGCTTGGGAAAGGGGGGCAAATAACTGGATGGGCTTTAGTATAGTTGTGGTGGAAGATGGTGACTCTATCTCCTTCTCTGAAGTGTCTGCAAGGTCCATTGCACAGAGCAGCAATCAGCAGTGGATCTCCTTGCTGCAGGAAACTGTCTGTTCAATGTGCTCATGAGCTTGCAAAGCAATGGGATGAGTTTGCAGGAGAGAATTTATCAAGAGCTGTTCAACACAAACACAACACCTCTGCCTTGGAGGAACTCTTATGTGATGGATTATTGCTGCAAAAGCTTCATGTTCTTCAGTGGGAAGATGGTGCTCTGCTAATGGGCCTTTTGCTCTGTCTCCTGTAGTGGTTGTTCACTTGTCTTGGAAGATAAGGGATTAGTGTGCGGAAGGACACTGGTGGTAGGCAAGACCAATATGTGGGGAGGCAGCAGCAGGAAATTGGGGTTTGTGTAGGAACGGCTGCGTAGATTCTCTCTTGCTGGAAAACCTCCATTTGAAATAGGGCTCTTGGGACTTTGAGTGATTGGGAAGTCATATGGACACAAGACTGACAATACCAGATCATTCCGAAGGCCCAGCAAGCCCAGCATCCTGTTTCTAACAAGGCCAAGAGCAATGTATGAAGAGCATGAAGACAGAGCAAACCCAGGATGTTGCTTGCTCAAAATGCTTTCCCAGCCTCCAGTGCTCCCAGCTATTGCTTAGATGCTTCCTGAGCTGGAAGTGATAGATTGTTTGAAGGTAGATGAGTCTCTATGGGCTGGTCTCTGCACAGTCTCATTTAGAGCTCATTTTCATGGGTGAGCTTTGCCCCCAGCACCACTGTCCTTTGGCATGCAGGAACTGCTGTACTGAACAAAAGGCTCCCACAGTTCTTTCCTGCTGGTGATTGCTGTAGCAATTAAACAGAGTAGCTTGATGATTTAGGTTTGATTCCCAGCTTGCTGTCTCACCAGCCTTTTGGGATGGCACACAACAGGCTGGAAGTCCTTTAGAGGCTTTGTCTACTTGAATACTGTTACTGCAGCACTTTTCTTTGAGCATCTGGAGCCAAAAATACCATAAAATCAAGTGGTAACCATACAACTCCTTTCTCTGCTTGCTCAAGGCTTGAAAACCAAGTCTGGGGTTGTGCATACTGTAATTATTACAGCTGCACCACAAAGTGCTACTAGCGATGGATAATACAATGATAAATCCCATGCAAATAGAAGGCAAAGGCCCCTTGGGCAGGAATGGGGGCAGAAGTGAGACTCTGAAGGCCAGCTACAAGTTTAGTGTGATTCACACTTGGCTTGTGGCATCACAGCCAGTACCATACAGGGAACACTGACACAGCCCTGGGACCAGGCACATCCTGTGCTGCCACATGCAGGTCATCATAAAGCCGGTGTTGCTCTGGGAGCTGATGCCCTTGGGACCAAAGAGACAACAGCCAGCAGAGATGGCACCTGGGCAAGCAGAGTTGTAGGACCAGTGAGATGCTGATCCCTGGTGTGGTGTGTCTGTATGCCAAGCCATGACCCCAGCCACCTGCCCACACAGCAAGGTGGGCATGGGAGCATCTGCTGCGTTCTGAAGCATGAATACCCTGCTTTTGCCTTTTTCTGTCTTTCAGGATTCTCATATCTGTCTGTTGGTCCCCCTCTGTGATCGGCTGTAACGTTGTTGTAAATCTCGTGCCTCCTTGTGTAGCAGGAGACAGGGAGAGTTTCTTGTTCTCCAAGTCAGCGTTTCTGGTGTGAGTCTTTCCTAAATGACTATTTATGTGTGTGCAATGTGGAATTTGGAAACGACAGATCCATTAAATAATTGCACTCAGTAAGCTTGCAGGTTCTTTCACTGTACCAACCACCCTCTCCCTCACCCCTGGACTGTGTGCTCCCCAAGGCTGTATTCATTTTGCCATGTGCTCCTCAATCTCCTGCTTGATTTTCTACTCAGTGCAAGTATCTTCAAGGAAAAAGAATACCTAAGAATTCATGTTGCCCCTTGAATGACATTGATTCTTGAAGCCCTTGTTGCCTAAACACTGGTCCCACCATGGACTCCTACTGTCACTGCTTTGGGTAACACAGGAATAGCCCTTTTTAGCCTTTTGTTTTTTTTGCATGTGGGTGTTAACTTCCATCTGTGTACCTGAACAGACCAGATGAGAATTGTGGGTCTCCGGTGTATTAGGGACATGGCATGAGCAGGTCTGTGGTCCAGAGTGGATGAGGACTATGAGCTGTTCTGAATTCAGCCTCTTTGGTGATGGAGGAATGTACTGTATTATTTTAGGTGATCCGCCCCAGTCCTGGGTACAGATGGTGTTTAATTTTTGGCCCAGGGAAGGAGTGGAAGCTGTATCTGTTTTGTGTGTGTCAAGGATTAGTGCCATCACCTTTCCATGCTCCTCCCAGGCTTAGCCCAACATGGTCTCTTGGAGATGAGTCAAAGAGGGATAGCACAGCAAGAGTAAAGAGGATTTGAGAGCCTTGCAAATTCTCTTCGTCAAAGGACTTCTCTCCCATATGCAGCCAAATGATCTGAGACGAGAGGAAATCTCTCCATTCCAGGCAGGCTGGCTGATTGAAGACTTGGGAAATGAGCTGGCTGAGGAGGCTCCACTGACAATGTGTGTAAAATGAAAGCCTGCTCCCTTGAGAAAGGATTTTGTTTGGCCATTAGGAAGAACTCCCTGGAAGGGTTTTTCTTTTAGAGGTGGAACCAGAGAGAAAAGCACAGAGGAGGGATTGCTGAGCAGCCACTGCTGCCCTCCTGCACTTGCAGCTGGTACCATTCCTGCTATAGCAGCTGCCCAGCACTAACCTGGGCCCTGAGCTGCTTCTCTCTCGATCTGGAAACACAGAGCAGAAACATCATATGAAATGTAATTAAGCTTTTTCTAATTCCCAGCACAAATTTATCTGTTGCTAGTTTATTTCTTTTCACCCTTGTACAAACAATGTTTTTTAATCAAGATACCTTTTGGCCACCTGGAAATTTGTATCCCTATAGCAAGTTCCTGGAGCTTCCCTTTCATTAGGCTGAGCTGGCAAACCCCTTCCATCCTTCCCTCCCGTGAAATTCTTACCCTTCCCTGAGAGCCCTCACCTCCCTTTGTGGCCTGTCCCTCTGATTTTGGCTCAGGAGTTCCATGAATGTTCATAAACTGCCACCCTTTTGCATGACTTTAAGTCCACAGCAAATGGACAAAACTTCCAGGTGCTTCTCTTGTTCAAGAAATGGGGCATTTTCCCTGGGTAAGTCCTGGAAGAAGGAAAAAAAATCCATGAAAGAGCAAAAATATCCATGAAAACATGAAATTTCTGTATGCAAAGTCCATCTGTTGGAAAAATATGAGCTTTTATGTCATTAGTCTGCAGTAAGTCCATAGCAAATGTGCTCAACTTAGAGGTTGAAAGGCTGGTTTTCTCCAGCTGTCAGATGCAGTCAGCTCAGCTGAACTTTCAGCATCCCGAAGAGAGAGCCTCAGAAACCTCCTGGCTCTCAGACTGGTGACCCCAAAGAGCTCCTTGTTTGGGGTAGCCTCAGGGTGACACCTTGCCCATGTTCCCAGGAAGATATGAAACCACAGCAGATGCTCGTCCTCTGCAGCAACACACCGCTCCAGATGGACTAAGGATGTGGATCATCTCCCCTGGCGTTGTCTTGCACCATTTGCTCTCTCACATTTCCTAGGGAAGCTGGGAGCTTGAGTTTTTCATTTTAATATCAATTTAAACCTCTTGGAGACTGGCTCTGTGCAGTGGTGGCCAATGTGGGGGCTTCTGCTGTCTCAGCTGCCCCCACTGCTGATCTAGGGAGCTCCAGCAAGGAGGGGACCACTTCTCACCCAGGCTCACAGTGAGTCACAAGGCTGCAGAAGGCAGCTGGAACACTGGGGTTGGTCAGTGAGGATTGCTCTGTACAGGCTCGTTTCCATGGCTTTGTTCAGTCTAATTTACAAATTCTGTGGAGAGATTTCTCCATTTCCATCAGCAGACCTCCTGCTACTTCCAATCACTCTCAGTCTCTCTCTGTGGGTCCTGCACATGCTGGCACGGCTTTGATTTCTCAGAGTACAGAGAGTGTCAGACCTGGGAGGACTGATGATGTTTCTTCAAGGCATCCTTGCACACAAAGAGTCCCCAGGAGTTTTTCCAGGGAGCACATATTCATCAGGACATTCTGATTTCTTGAAATTGGCCTGTCCTCAGAAGGCTCCGGTTCTCATGAAGTTTTTGCCAGGAAAAAAACTTCCCAGGTTCCAGTTGAAATTTCCAATCCAAACACTTGAGAATTGCTCTATTATTCAATCCTCCAGGCACCCCTAAAATAAGGTCTTGCTGGGCTCTGTCTCTACAGAAGAACCAAACTGCAGCTCTGGGGACAAAGTCCCTTCCCAGACTCCCTACATTCAGGAAAGTCCCAAAAGCCAGATTGCTCCACAATGGTGCTTTAAATAAGCTGTGACTCCAGAGATCTGTGCACCCTCCTAAAAACATCACAGGAGGTAGGTCTCTGCTGCTGAAATCTTTGCTGGAGTTTCTGGCATCAATCTGCTGTGACAACGAGCATATATATATATATATATATATATGTCATACATAGCTCTCTGGCCTGGTGCCAGAGGGATATTTGACAGAGTTTGCTATAAAGTCAGATAGGAAAATTACTTAGTGTGCTGGCACATAGGCAGAAAAGATGCTTCTTTTGGAGACAAATCATCTGTTGTTATCTCAGTATGAGAAATTGGTATGATCTGTGGTTCATCTTTTTATCTCCAGCTGAGCCAGGCAAACTTGATGCTCTCATTGAGAGCTCATCTTCCCTCTCCCATTGCAAGTGCCTGGTGCTTTACCCCATTTGCTTGCTTTGCACCCTCCATTCAGAGACAGATTTTGCATGTGGGAAGGTTGTGCTTCAGGCAAACCCAAGGGATCTGGCTTGTGAGTGGACATATCACTGCTACCTGCACCCTGTGGCTGTTGTGCAAATAAGCAGGCAGCTTATTTGGGGGCCTTTCATGAGGCCACTGAGTTCACTGGGGAAAAAATAACCCTTGGCTGCAATTACAGCTGAATCTGGGAGTGGAAGAGCTGTTTGTTCTGGGGAGGTAAACCCAGGTAGCAGAGCATGGAAAGATCCCCCAAGCTGCCTTCCCAGCTTCATGCTCTGTGATGACCTCCAAATGGCTTTTCTTTCTTACCCTTCATCTGAAAACACCAACCAGCCCCAAAGCTAAGGCAAATTTTTGCACCATCATTGCTGGATAAACCCTTTTTCTGTCCATAAATCCCTAGAAATCCCTCTGAATGTGGTCTTATACGGTGCTGATGACCAGTGCTCCCATCCATGCCTCTGGTGCTTTGCTGCATTATTGCAAGTAAGGTAGACCCTGCTCTGGCTAAAGAGAAAGACAACAGGTGAGAAAGGAAAGTCAGGCACAGAGCTGAAAAGGGTTTTCAACTCGGATCAAAGCATTAGTCTTGCATATCCCAGGGAGAGAAAAAAAACACCTCAGCATCTGTAGCATCCTAGAGCAAGGACTTCCATGCATTAACCCTGTGTTGTGTGCCAACCTGCCTGCTCATGTGTGCTGGCTTCATTTGAAAGAGGGGGAGGAAAAACCATCTCTTTTTCTTGGTTAAACCTCAGAACACATCTTTTGGTGGGCCAGTTTTGGTCACTCAATAAATAGCTGTAGATATCCTTGTTAAAGTCAGCTATCTCTGAGGGTGAGAAATACAGAGATGGGTTTTCTCTGTGGGGAACTAAACGATGAACTTACTGAATGATCCTGTTGGTTATTGTTCTCCTGACATGATGCTTTTCTCTGGCATAATGCTGAATTTCCCAGCAGCTTTGGGCTACATATATTTTCCTAGAGCCTCATTAAGAACATAGCATCAGTTCTTAAAATCACATTTGTTGTAAATAAGAGCTTTCTGCTGGAAGAATTAATTCCTCTGACTTCAGTCACTTCCTTGGAAATGTTGCTGTTGTCTTCGATTTCATGGCTCAGACGATTACACTTTTCCAACACCCAAGAATAACAAGATTAGGGAATTTGTGGCAATGAAGGCAAAGAGAGGAACTGGCTAAGAAAAAGGGAATAGAAATTGAATTTTACCATTAAAAGAAAAGGAAATAGCTATTTCACAGAAGCAGTTTTGCTTTGGGGAAATAGCAGCAGGGAAAACTCCCTGCTTGAGCCAAAGTCTCCTACTGAATCTATCAGGTTCATTGCATTCAAAAATCTTCATGATCCTTAGATACGCTATTCCAAGATAATTTGAGAAGTGTTAAATCCACTTCTGTGAATTATAAATTAATACAGCCATTTTCTGCTTCTTATTTCTGACCAGACCTTTCCAGAGGGTTACACATCGTTGGGAATAGATGGGAGGTCCTGGGGAATGGAGGAAAACTTGTTATCTTAGAAGATGAGTGGAGCCACTGGGAAAAATGGATTCAGGAGTCTGGTTTGTATTTGGAAATGATGTTGTTAGAGTCAACCAGAGGTGACAGTTACCATCCACCCATCAGGGAGGCGCTGGACATGCCCGTGGCCCTGTGCAACTGGGAGGGAAATCCAGGCAAGTGGCTCAAATTGGTGCAATTTCCCTGATGATTTAAACAAGATAAGAGCAAGACACAGGGCATGGCTGGTGGAGGGGCGCTTTGTGATACAGGGGAGTTGCAGGTCGATACGGAAACTGAGGATGTCAAGAGTTTGCCTTCTGAAATGGGGATGATTGCCGTGCAAACATGCATGACACATGAATGCATGCATATATATGTGCACCCACAGCTCCTACTGGAGTCAAAACTCAGACGAGCAGCAAGCTGACTTTCCTCTGCAGCAGCAGGGATGGGAAGAAAACATCCCCCCTTGGAAGGGACAACTGCTAAAGGGAAAGGCTCTTCTTTTGTGACACCGGGAGCACTTCAGCAGGGCTAAGGCTCACAACATCATTAGGCTTAATGTTTCTGCTATTTGTGCTGTCAATTCTCTTAATGGCGCTCCAGCAGCATGGAGTGGAGTGAGTCATAAAAGTAATTATTAACTAGGCTATGGCACTGAAAAGGCATCCCAAGTTCAATTCAGTGCCAGCCCTGGTCGATGCGGATCGTGTACGTTTGTTAACAGGCAGGTGCAAAGTGCGTTTGCGGAGGAGAGAAAAGGAGAAAGCTGGTTTGGTGTAAAGTGTTCTGCCTTATTATCTTCACAGGGAGATACATAGCAGCAGGTGGAGGCAGTGAATAGCAGTAAGGCTATACATCTTGCTCCCAGTTTTTTCAGAGCAGCAAAAATAAAGGCACTTGAGGTTTACTACATCAGTACCCAGCCTGACGTAGGGACCCAGAGGTGTCAGGAGCTATATGTATGAGGAATGGCAAGAAGCCGTGGCTGCCATTGAGACCTGGGAGTCTGCAAAGAAAAAAAGAGGGGAAAGGAGCAAACATTCCCATTTTGGAGGGAAGGAAGTGGGTGCACTGGGAGATGAAGTGATGTGACTAAGGTCATGTAAGGATTTGATGGCAGAGGAGAAAACACTGCTCAGATTCAATGCATTGGTGTTGTGACTTACTCACCACACATCCTTTTTCCCAAGATGTGCTTTCTGCTGGAGGCAAGCAATCACCCTTCCAGTCAGAGTTTTAGCTTCAGTGACACGGGATCATCAACCTCCTCATAGGCATTTGTCTTTCCCCTGCCTGAGGTTTGGTACCCCCAGGAGGCTCAACCCAGGGCCAGAACTTGTTGGGTAACACTGAACTGGCAGCTTCTGAAAGTTCCTAAAGTTCCTATCAAAGGCAAGAAAGCAAGACCCAGCAAGAAGCAGGTACCACCTGTATCAGTCCTATCAATGTTGATAATGTTTTCAGGCAGGGCAGGTTGCTCTCTGCTAGAAGGTTGTATTTACTCCATAAGATTATTCCTTGGCTCCCACAGGGTAGCTCTGCTGTGCTGGTAAGTGTCCATAAAGCAAATGGCAGAGCAAAAGCTCACAAGAACAGTGATAAAGTCCAGTCAGGGTTTGTGTAGGGCTTTCATATTTTGTTTTCCTAGTTATGTGGAAAGGGTTTCGTTTTAGTCTGAGACCAGGAGTGATAAAACTAATTTCTGAAGGTCAGAAGATGATATCTACCGAGATGGGCAGCAGCCTCCTGGAATAGCAATTACAGACCCTGCAGACGCAGCATTGTCTGGGCAGGCAAGAGGACCCAAGATAACTGGTTTGTATTTCGTAAGTGTGGATCTGTGTTAAGAAAAGCAAAGAGCTGGTCTGAGGAGGTGGCAGACTGCTTGGGTGAAAAAAGCACCGATCTGTTTTCTCTTATGATCTGTGAAGCAAAACTGATGTGAAGCAATGGTGATGGGCTAAAAGCTCACATGTATCAAGCCATGAGTAACTTCTGATGGACTAACTCCATTCTCATGAGCAGAGGTGGGTGGTGACTTGTCCATGTGTCCCATGGGAGCAGAGCTGTGGGAGACAGCACACGTCTAGGGTTGGCAAGCCTTTCCTAGGGCCAGTGTGAGTCTGTGCATTCCCTGGCACCCAGGGAAGAGCTGAGAGCCCCTTTGCTCCTCCCCACTGAGTTCTGCCCCTGCACTAGTGCAGCTCATCTCATCAAATCCACATTAAACTCATGCTGCATGGAAGACCAAGTTGTGTTCCCTGGGATTAGTCAGTTTAGTTGGTTCAGAAAGGGATCTGTCAAATACCCTAAGCAGAGCAAGGGAAGAGAGAGTAGGGAGGAACAGAGGGGTGGGATCTCTCTTTTGGAATAACTGAGATGGTTTTTGGGAAAGCAGCATGCAAGAACTGGGATCTGGGCCTCATGGTGTAAACATACCAAGACATGCATCATTTAGCCTAGCTCCTGAGGTCTGAAGCAAGGAGCCTTCTTGCTGCTTCCCCCATCTCCCAGCTACCCTGGCCAGGCATGGAGACATAACAGATTTTGTTCTGTTCTGAGAAAATACCCCAAGGGCTCTATGCTGGGTTAGAAAATGATGCTGTTTAACTCTGTGGTGCCTGAGGCTGGCTTGCGAGGTCAGGAAAGAACAGCAGGGGGATGTTCTTTCACTGTTTAACCAGGGCAATGAGAAGGTCCCATGCTACACGTGCTGGGCAGGATCAGGCTCTGCCAGGCTTTCCAGCAGCTTGGGTTTGCTGTGTGTGCCTGGCTGCTGAGCTCCAGTCAGCAGCTCTCATTTGTGTGCAATCTCCCACCATTAAACAAAGCCATGCAAAACCCTCTAATAGCCTTCAATCATTTTCCTCTTAATACCCCTGGTTCCAAAGCCTTGTTTAAAGCTTATGGGCTAAAATCTTTCACCATAAAGACCTTTTTTCTGGTCTGGGAGATGGAAATTGGGAGGTAGCAGTGAGAAAAAGAGCAGTCTTGAGAGTGTATTGTCCACTTCAGATGCCTCACAAAGTGGGGTGGGTAAATCACCATTAATGTCTATAGAGCTCTGTCTCTTCAGGGGATGCAGCTACAATTTACTGTCTGTTCAGCTCTGAGCTTCAACTTGTCTGTTTGTAGGCACAGGCTAACCTGAACCTCATTCTGCCCCTGCCACACCTGGCCTCAGCCTCATTTCTTAATGCTCTGAAGCTTCTCTCCCTATGGATGGTCCACTGTGTCTCTTGGCACATGCTCCAGCCTGGCTGATGGAGGCCCAGAAACCACGCGTAAGCTGATCTTCAGCAAGTTGCATGGGAGCTGCCTCTTAGCTTCTGGACTGGAGTTTGCCCGGGATGTGGTAGATCTGGTGTGTGACACTGAGTGGGGATTGGTTCAAATGGCTTATGTTCTCCAGGTTTTTAATGCTGTGATATGCAGCAGTCTACCAGAGTTCAGTTTTCTGAAGTATTTATGCCTAGGCACAGTGCTAACAGCCATCAGACAGATGAGAGTGGTGTACTCAATGCACCTTTCCAAGGTGAGATGCAATCTTTGCTGGGTTAATGGCAGCTCTGAGGGCTTGTCATCCAGGAACAATTGAGGATCACACAGACCATGTATGGACCAAACAGACCATACCTGGCCTGCAAATTCTGGAGCTACTCCACTGTCTTTAAATCCTGCAGAGGTGGGATCAGCTTCAGCTACCTGTTTTCCATCCTAAGTTAGTGAGCTCTTGGTGGTAGTGGCATAATATCCCCTACAGCACCAGCACCATCACTAGTAACTAAACCCCTTTTAGTTGCAAACCTTGCAATTTCAATGAGGACCTGTGTTTGAGAAGTGAGGCGAGTATAGGAATGCTGCCTTGCTTGACTCTCGAACTGCTTTGAGGTTAAGTCACCTGGTCATCACCTGAAGGGAAAAACACAGTAAGACATTTAGGTCTTCAAAGAATAAACAAAGAATTTCAGAGGCCCACTTTAGATAAGAAAGTCTAGCATATTCCTACCTGATAGGAATATAGGAATACAGGCTTGTATCTTCAGTCTGCTAATTTCAGAGGCTTTTACTCCCAGGTCCCCATATATTCTTTCTGCTGGGCTTTTGTATTTTCTTCTGCATCCTTCCTGTGCTTGTCTTTCCCATCTGTGCCCAGTGTCTTAAACCAACAAAACTCTTGCAGAAAAAATGTAGTGGAAACCAAGGACTTTTGCCAAAAACATTAGTGGCAAGGAGTTGACGTACTCTTATCAGACCTGCTTTGGTGAAAAGTTCTAGACAAGCTCTGGGCAAGGCTTCATGTTTCAGCTTCATGGCTTATTGGGACTGCAGTGATAACTCTGCTTCTAAGTGGAAATAACTCCTCAGATTGTTTCCATTCAGGCTCATAACTCCAGCTGCCCCCAAGTTCCACAGCAGAAAAAAGAGCTTTATAGTCCTGGCTTTAATTAACTCCCTACAGCAAGAGCCACTTTGGCTGTAACAGGCGAGTGGCTTTTGGATTTATCAGCTCCTTAAACATAATCAGGGTGAGCTTGATCCAATTATGCAGGAAGCAATACAGGATAGCACCACGCAGCCTGCACGCAGGAGGACTCAGGACAAGGGGATGAAATGCTGACAAACTGCGACCTTCTCACCTGAGATACAATGTCATCCTCCCTTCAGTTTTTGTGATTAAAGTGCAAGTCCTTGAGGCTTCAAAATGCACTTTAGCATCTACCAAACGCTGAGCCTATAACTCTGTTGCATGCCATGTAAGCAAGCTCAATGCCTCTTCCAACCTGCAATGGGGTTTGTGATGCTAAGACATTGCAATATCTTACGAACATTAGAACATTAAAAACTCCCTTCTGCTCTGAAGGGCAAGCTGGTGCTGTTCTGGCAAGAACATGATTCCTGCCCTTCCTGACTCTTGAGGAGTTATCTAGGGAGCAATCTGGGAGCTGGGAGAACTGTTGCTTGTCACAAGAGAGATGTTGGAAAGGTCTTCTTGGCCTGTGGATGCTCTCTGTTGGTTTGGTGATGCTCTGCTAATCGTGCTCATGAAGGGACCAGTGAAAACAGCTATTCCCCTTCTTTTCTGTGTGCTGTCCTCTGTACAGGAATGAATGAGTAGCAGAGGAAGGGATGTGTAATGATCTGTGAATTGGGATAATCATCTAGATTTAATCCTATGCTCTTTAATTTTGTTGCTCAGGAGCTTGTTGCTGGTTTCACTCTGGATCATACCCCTTTCTCAGAGCACAATCCCTACCTTCTTGGGCCAGACTTATAGGGCCAAATATGCACCCTCTTTATGCCAGAAGTCCTGAGTAAACTACCTGCTAATCTCAACAGGAGCTAAAGAACTGAATCTGCAATGGAAAGCCATCTGCACTATGGCAATATTGAGGGTTGTTCCTTTTCTTCAGTCCAAAACTATTTCTTTCCCCAGTGATGAGACTGCTTAACATCCTGGATTAAATGAATAGCCTTTTTAATGAGAAATAAGGGCCAAATCAGTCGCTTTGGGGCAAGCTGTTCACAGATGTGGGTGAAGACAGGGCACAAAAATGATGTTTCAGGGTCTTTTGGGGTTTTCAACTGTGATTTAATATTAACAGGAATTTACTATAATGGCCAATGCACCTGATAAGGTTTTTGTCTGGGCTATAGTATAACTGCAGTATGTACCCATTTCATGGTGTGTTTCCGGAGAGGCTAAGAGCAAGCTTGTTCTGCATGGGCTTGGCTGCTCAATCCACAACCAAGGGAGTTCATCTGCCCACAGCAGTAATTTCACCTTAATTACAGAAGCTCTTCTCTGAGCTGGAAGACTGCATGAATGTCTGTTGGGGGCTGCTAAGCCAATGGTAGGGAAAGCAGCCTGGCCAACACACATGATGGAAGGTGCCCCGAGATGCACGTGAGACATGGGAGATGCCATATGCACCTGTTAGTGCACCACGGTGCTGGATAGTGTGGCTGCTGCTGTGTAGGCACTGAGACAGTGCTGGTCCACTGGGCAGATGGGAGGTACAGAGAGCAGACGGGATGTGCTTCTGCTGGGGATGACTTAAGACGGTCTGGTGAAATTCAGCTCTGTTTTCCATCATTGCTAAGAAGACAAGGTTACAATGGGCTTTTTATGGACCAGCTTCTTCCCTCTGCGAGAGGAGCAGTGCTGAAGTCAAACTTTGCGAAGGCCTTACTCCTTCACTACCTTATTGATGAGGCTTATTGGCCCCTCACAAACATGTCTCAGAAGGCAGCTGATTTTCACACTTTATCACCAAGGGGATATATCATCCAACTACCCTTACAGGAGGTAAATAACAGAAGAGGTTGTGTTTAAAGCACCATTTGGTTAGGTGGAATGTGCAGGGCAATGCTGCTGCTGCACAGCAGCACCCAGCATCACCTCAAATGATAGTGTCATCCCTGGGCATCTGTGGTCATCAAGCTTGTTGAAATAAAGTTTGCTGCAGCTATTAAAAGAAAGGAAGCCTTGCATTTCCTTAGCTGACATTGGGCAACTTCCACTTGAGAAGAAGAAACTGGCCACCACAGACCTCACTTCTCTTTCCAGTTTTGGCTCAAAGGAGGCTGACTCCATCCTACATAGTTCTATTGGACCATATGCAAGGCCATCCCCACCACAGAGAGGCCATCCTTCCCCTGAGCCACCTGTTTAATGCTGAATTCATTTACATTCCTTTATGTGCTTGAGTTTTTTTCAGCAGACAGACTATGAGTTATTGCCTGATCTGCTTTTCTTTTCAGGAGGTTACAAGGGCCTAGTTAAACAGAAAAGAACATACATATGAAATCAAAGGTGACTTTCCACCAGAGCAAAACTGATGGTTAGAAACACCAGACATAAAGAAAAGAGCTTTTGCATCAGTGCTGCAAAGCTTTTTGCCCTGAGTTCAGTGTTTATATAAAATTATCATCAAGTTTTAAATTTAACTGACAGTTTGAATGACAGACTTCCCAGCAGCCAGCATATGAAATAGATATCAGTCAGGTGAATACCAGTTGTGCATTAGGAGGTGGGGTTTATGCAGCTGACTGATAAGGATGTACCAACATCATGACTGCTGTCTGCTTGAGTGATGAGGCACTTGAAAGCGGTGGATCATGTTTGAGGGATGCCAGAGATCAGATCCCAAGTAAGCAGAGCAGGTCAGGTGGGACCAGAGCAAGGAGACACTGGATGATGCTGGAGATACATTGGAAGAAGAGCTCAGAGCCAGTGGGCTCAGCTGAGGAACTGGAATTGGGGTCTAGACTTCAGATTAGACCAGAAAGGGATGAAGGAGCTACCTTGCTGATTAGCTTCTTGGAGTGTTTTCTGTTGCCTTCAATATACCAAGTGGTGAGTACACCCCAAGAAGACCACTCAGGGTAGATGCTGCCAAGGTTTGCTTTGAGTAGCTTGATCAGGGGTTAAAAGCAGCTGAACATCAGGTCAAAGGGACGGGTTATTTTGTCACAAGATGCAGTGATGCTTGCAGCAGCAACTAAAACCTTGAGTGCTTGGGTGATGTTGGGCACTGAAGGCAAACCAGCACCATGTTGGTCTACGGCAGGAAGAGCCAGCACTGCCAGCACTGAACATGGGTCTCTTTTCCCCTTGAATTGCTGCTTCCCACCAGATAAAACCACATTAACACCTCTGTATCTCCTTGGCTGCTGTGCTGCCATACAGCCAGTCTAGCCAAGCCTGCACTGGCCAGGTCTCCCCTTTCCCACGTGCTCACACCAAGTCCCCATGTGTCACCTTTCTCCTCTGTACCTCCTTTGTTGTCTTCTGCCCACAGCTCTGGGGACCTGAGATGAGCTTGTGAGACAGAGAGCTGCTCTCTCCCTTTCCCCCCTCTCTCCTTTATTTTCCTCTTTCAGCTGCATCAGCCTGTCTAATAAAAGATGTCTCTCCCTACAAACCTTGCCTCTAGAGACTTAACCGCACTGAGGTTGCTATAACAACAACGGAGCTCTTTGCCAGCAAGAAATGGAGGAAAAAGGTACTGGAAAGACCAAGAGGGAGCTCAGCAGAGAAATGTGCTGTAGGACCTTCCCTGTCATGCATTCAGGGCAGATCTGGGTGAGCATTCGTCCTTTTCGGGTTAAAAGCCATTTGCTGCTTCTACACTGAAAGGCACTGTGTTTAGCATCGCTTTTACCAAGTTACTGGGCTGCTCCCAGGGCTCATTCATGGGATAACATTCCCATTCTGGCCAGGAAAGAGAACGTTGACAAGGATTTTGATTAGGTGTCAAAGCAAACCAGGCATTTTCAGAGGGTAAATGGATGCCATGTCCCACTCTGGCTACAGCTGGCCTGGAAAGGTGTCCCCTGCCCCTGAGCACAGCCCTTTTAAGCAGCAACAGAGGGGCTGCTGTGGTTTCTTGGGCTGGAAAGAGCCAGCTTTGTAATCAGCTGAGAGAGGAGGTGGAAACTGCCACCAAGAGCATGCAAACACTTGTAGGGGATGCTTGTCATAGGAAACAGCAACTTAAAAGCAGGAAAAAATGGTAGAACTAATCTGGAGTAGTTGTAGATATCAAGAGACAGGGATACCCCTCTCCATCCTTTTCTGCTCTTTTTAGCTGATTACAAATGCCACAGTAAAGCCCTTCTAACTCCATCGCTAGGGGTTTATTTGAATCAAATCTTCATTTTTCCCTCCCAAGTTATGGATTAGAGGCTCTGAATTGTTAAACAGCTGAAGATTGCCAAGAATAGAGAGTTTGCTAAGCACTCTGAGAGCTGGGCATTAAAGAAAGTCAAATTATTGTTCTCGGATCCACTGCAGAGTGGAATATTTATGCCTCAATCTAGTTTTCCAGAGACTCATCATTTCTTATGTCAACTGTACTTTATAGAAACGTCCATAGAGAAGGAATTGACTTCTGTCCTGGACCCAAACTAAACAAGCTCAAGTAGTGATTATTTGGGTTTTGAAACAGTTGGATAATTTAATCTCAACATCTATTGATCTCCTTCTGTACTGGAATCCTATGGCTAAACATCTGCAAGGCAATTAACAGCCTAGAGTGAAAATTCATTGCAGATTTATCAATAGGTACTGAGCTTTAGACAGAGAAAAAAAATTGGGCTTTAAGCTGCTTACTTAGGTGGGAAAAAAGAAATGCAACTTCACACAGCTGAAGATATATCTAAGGTCATGAGAAAACTGCTCCCCGTTGCTGTCATGGTTTGAAAGGCTGATCCATTTCAATCCACATGGTTACTGATCTGGGGTAGGTGAGGGCAAATCTTCCAGCAAAACAACTGTCTTCTTCCAGTATCTAAATGAGGTCTACAGGAAATCTGGAGAGTGAATTTTTACATGGGCATGAAGTGACAGGACAAGAGGGAATGGCTTTAAACTGCAGGGGAAAGATTCAGATTAGATATTAGAAAGAAATTCTTCCCTGTGAGGGTGCTGAGGCTCTGGCACAGGCAGCCACTGTGGCTGCCACCCATCCCTGGCAGTGTTCAAGGCCAGGCTGGACGGTGCTTTGAGCAACCTGCTCTAGTGAAAGGTGTCCCTGCCCATGACAGGGGGCTGGAACTGTTTGAGCTTTAAGGTCCCTTCCAGCCCAAACCATTCTATGATTCTATAGTTCCATGATTCCATGACTTCATGATAACCAGCGTTTCCTCAAAAAGCAGATTTTTAAATAATAAAAAATACTTCATAAAAACCTGTGAAACCAGTAGCAATGTCCAGCATTACTGACCATGATCCCTTCCCTGGCCAGCAGCTGGGGCTGAGCTTCTCAGGTCCTTCTCTGCCCACTCTCCCTTTTGGAGGCAGCTGCCTTCAGCGGTTAGCAAAGTGATTCCCATACCAGATAATTAATTGCTGCAATCTGTTAATGAGGTTTACAATGTACTTTGTGAGCCATCTGGACAAAAGATGGTTTGCGAGGATGACTGCAATGTGCCCCTGCTTTTTATCTTCAGTAATGATTAAATATGGACTAATTATGGGAGGGGGACACAAACCAGTTAAAAAGAGCCAGGGCTTGCAGTGATAGATCTATCATCAATGGGTAGGAACTACAGCCAACAGGAAAATCGATGCCCTTCTGAGGAGGATGGGGAGAATCAATCAGTGCTGAGTAATATGTCAGACCAGGCTTGGCAGTGGGCTTATCTTGGGCAAAAGGCAAAGCACAGGAAACACATCGGATGCTGAGATGCAGGGTGGCCACAGGACTGGTTGACCTGGCTTCAGGCACAGTGAATGCTTGGCCCTTCCCAGCAGCATCTCAGAATCCCCCTACCCGATTTTGGCATGTATTTCACCATTGTAGCTGGAAATCTAACAAACAGGGGGTTGCCAGTTGCTTTGAGCATTGTAATCCATCATGTCTTCATTTAATAATCACCAGGTGCCTGGGAGATTATCCAGTATAAAATCCAGCATGGGAGGGTAAAAAGAAGTGAGAAAAGAGAGTAGCAAACCCAGAGAAATGTCTTCTCTTTGGCCCCCATCCTTGTCCCAGCCCCCAAATAATGTAATATTCATCTCATCCCCATTCGTCAGAGCTCATTTCCCTTTCCAAGGAAGTAAAAAGTACTCAGCTCTAATTTATGCAGCAGGGAGATATGTGAGTGTCTGGAAGGGAATCAGCTCAGTCAATCATGTGCAATGTGAAAACATGCCAGATTCACTTTGCAAAATGACTCCAATAAACGACAAAACAATATGCATGCACTCTTAAGGAAGAGATTAAACAAAGACCTAGAGCTTATAATCGTTGCTGCTCTGGGGTAGGAATGATTTACAATAATAGAAGTCTGCCTGATGTGCATTTTAGCAGGTTTTGCAAGCTTTTCCAATACTTGAAATTTGTTTGTGCCCAGAATGATTAGAAAAAAACCCCTCTTCTACTTACCAGTGCATAAATCTGCATCCAGAAGCCATTAGAGAACAAATGGCTGCAGAATGATGGCCCCCCAAATTAGCAACTATTTATTGCCTCTGCAGCCAACAAGGCTGCTTCCAAAAAACCCTGAGCTGAGTAACCAGCACTATAATGTAAGTTTAGGACTTACATTTAAAGGTTACTCTTATTTTTAATGTCAAAGTACTCATTTGCAGAGAAAAAGACTCAGTAGCTTTTTATCAAGCTGGGTGTGGGAACTGATACTTGCCATCAGTTAGAACATTGATTGATGTGACCCATGGTCCTGAAGCCATTGGATCAGTGAGATTTCTGCTTGTGGGGGCTCAGTCAGGAACATCAGCCATATGTTAAACCAGCCTATAAAGAACATCCAGGTGTTTCTGCTTTTGCCTCCCTTCCTTCACCAGGCACCCCTAGCCTGGCTGCACATCTCCAGCACACGGGGTTTTGTCCAGCGTGTGAATGATGAGCTGCAAATACAAGCTGCCTTACACTGCAGCTCTAATGCCTATTTTTATCCCCCTAATTCTCACTGTACAATAGGGATGCTTAATATGGGGCTTGATAATTCTTTGAGGGGTCAAGTTATTTGAAATGATCACCCCTCCCTGTGAAAGCAGCACTTTGAGCTCATTGCTGCCTCCTCCCACTGTGCTGAGAATGAGTGGTGTTTTATTTATAGGCAAGACACAAAGCTGAAGGCCCAGGATGAGAGCTGCCAGCTCCAGGGACAGAAATAATAACTGTGATTGACATAAATGTCCAAGGCAACCACTGACAGCCCAAACACAGCACAGGAGCAGAGCCTCTGACTAATAAATGGAAGGAAATATATACCCAAGGCTGCAAGAGAAGACCTTGGGAGATAAATAACTCATAGCCTTTCAGCAGCAATTGCTGAAGGTGGACGACCAGGTAGATTGCATCCCAGTGTTATGCCAACCTCCCCAAGCACACCAGAGAGCCTCCAGAACAAAGCCTCTGATTTGGTGACTTGCAAATGCCAGAAAAGATCCCAAATTGGCATTTTCTTCCTTAAAATTGCTTGTGTGTGTTCACAAATACCCTGGGTCACAGCAGTGAGAGGCTGTGACCCTGAAGGGTGGCCCTGATAGCTGCCATTAGCTGGAGGATTCCTGCACTCAGCAAATGGTCTCTGGTGAGTGACAGGTAATGCCCAGGCACTGGGCATAATGCCTCAGAATCCTCACACATCAGGGTGCAAGCCAAATGCTGCTGGAGGAAACCTTCTGGAGACAATTTAGCCAATAGATCTGGGACATCTGGGACTTTCTAGACTCAAAGACCAACCCCAGAGCTCATTTATTCCCCGTATCCCATCCTCATCTCTCAAATCCTTTCCCATGCATGACAATAAGCAGAAACCCTTCAAATCACAGTACTAAGAAAGCATAGGAGCTGGAAAACTTTGCTGTGGCTGTGATGTGTGATGACCACAGTAATGGAAAAGACTCTCAGAGGTAAATATACCCTTGTCTAAGAGCTGGTGGGGCAACCTGGGCATGGAGAGCTCTAGGAAATATGTACTCTCTGCAGAGCACAAGGCAACATGACAGTATTGATTTCTGTGCTACCAGGTGAGGCTGGTAGGTAGGTGTCACTAGCAATAGATAAAACTGAAGAAAGAAGAGCAGTTTGAATTTCTATATTGAGACTTCGCTGCTGGGTTGGGGCATCTGCTTTTTGCACAGTATAACACTGGGGTTGAAATATAGATACGCACAAACCAGGTTAAGCTTGTGATTCAGAGAGAGCCAGAGCGCTGCCTTGTCATTTGTTCTCTAGTGAAGTTATTGCCCACAAATAGGATTTGTTTGATGTTGAGAGCACTGTTAAAGGACAGGACGGTGGCAATGGGTTCTGAGCACCAGCATTAGCCTAGGGTAAGCAGATGTGTCAGTTGCCCTTCAAACTTACCAGCAAATTGTGAGTGGCTGCTGGTGGAGTAACTAAGAGAGGCACTCTCCTAATCCAGCCCACCCTGAGCTCATATGAGTTTGCTTATGGCCTGGCATTCACTTTCAGCTGGTCCTAGTCCACCCCACTGTCAAAAGGATGGTTCTGCCTCCACAGTCCTGCCCTCACCCTCTTCTTTTTATCAATGCCTGAAATCTGATCTGGCTGGAAAAAAACTCCCTGATCTCCTTTTCTCCTCCAAAAATACAGCTTCCTGCTGGACCAGTTCCCTGCTCTGTCACACGACTGCTACTGGCAGTGATAGGGAGGAGCAGGAATATGGCACTGACCATGGGAGACCTGCTCACCTTGGTGAAGGCATCACTCCAGGAAGGAGCATCCTCTTTCTCAGCTCCCTGCTATGAACCAGTGGGATAATTCAGCACATGGCTGTGTAGAGTGCTGCTAGAGATCGAGCAGTGGGTGCATGGGTGTCTTTGCTGCAGAGTCCCCTTGCTATGGGCATCCAGCCAGGGAAACCCCAGCCCTGGGCATCTGCCCTCATCTGCCTGGTCTACTTTTTCATTACTTTTTGCCATGCCGTCTCACAAGCTTGGACTTCTGGAGCTGTGCTCTGAGCCATGGTTATTGCACACAACTTCCCCTCAACTGCTCTGACAAGTAATAGAATTATCCTCCTTCCTCAGCTCTCAGCCAGGAGCTCTCCAGCTTTAATACAGTGATAAATCAGCTCCATGGAGGAAGAAGGGTGAAAAAGGGTGGGTGGGATGGAGCAGTATAGCCACAAACAGGGACCTGATAAAAGCTAATGAACTTACAGGGATTACACCAATCCTTTAGCCGATGCTGGAGACCCACATAGCTACACAGGCCAATGCGACCTGCTTGCATTTCACTGCAATAAATAATCCCAAAGACAGGCGATTTGCCCCTTTGCTTAAGAACAAGAAGAGTGAGTAAATATTTCACTTGCTGCAGGTGGAGGGACATGCTGTGACCCTGTACCAGCTATAAACCTGGTGAGTGCCTTGCCTGGACTAGGCTGAGCTCCCACATCCCCACAGATGATACCTGAGGGGCAGCATGGGATGGGAAAAAGGGAATCTTGGTGGTGGCTGCCTCCCATTTATGATGGTCTGAGCCAGGACCCGGCTTGGATCAAACCAGAGGACCTGGTCCGTAGAAGGCTGAGACGCAGCGACTCCTGCCGTACTCTTATCCCTTTCCTCCGGAGGCAGCCAGTACCGTTCTGTTTCACAAGGCGATGGAGGCAAAGGGCTGCCGGTTCCTGCCTACTGCTAGCAGAGGTTTGGGCAGCAGAGGGAGCTCGCTCCTTTGCTATGGACAATTTCTTACGCGGAGCTGCGATTTACTTGCCCAGCGGTTAGGGATGCTCTGCCGTGGGCCAAGCATGCGAGACGGAGGGCTGGCAGCTTACCCACGGGTGATGCAGATGTGCAACATCTGTGCATCTTCTCCGTGACGGTAGATCCCGACCATCTCCATGTTTAACGGCTGTTTCTTGTGGTGTGGTTGTGCTGCCTACAAGCACAACTCACCAGAGCGAGTCCCTGCCTCAGAGAGCATTCCTCAGGGCTACACCTCACAGAGACAGCTACCAAAATACCTGGCTGGCCCAAATGACAGGCTTGAGCTCTGCAGGTTAAAAGTTGAACTCCGCAGGGCCCCACCGAGGTGTCCCCCGCCTGGTCCCTGTGTCAAGCACTGACTGTGACAGTCATCCCTGCTCCTGCTGTGCTGGTCCTCTGGACACCACTTGAGGAGGTGGCCATGAGAGGCAGATGTGAAAGTGCTGGTGGACCCCTGGCCTCCTCCATTGGCCATAAGCTCATTTATCCAGCAAGAAAGGCCAACTGGTCACCGGGGATTTGAGGGAGACTGCTCTGCACAGAGACATTTGCAAAGGACAGGAATAATATGAAAACTTCAATCATCATGAAATGCCTTGAGGCTGAAAGGCAACTTAATCTGTTCTTTTGTCTTGGAAAGACTTTTTTAATGTAACTATTAGGTTTTTTCAGTGTCAAGGCTTTTCTGCTTCTCAACCTGCCCCACCAGTGGGAAGACTGGAGCTGCACAAGAAGCCGGGAGTGATCATAGCTGTCCCCAAATGACCCAAGAGGTATCCCAGGCCATATGATGTTGAGCTTAGCAATAAAAGCAGGAGAAAGAAGGAGGAAAAGGGGTATATTCTGAGTTACGACAATTGTCTTCCCTGCACTCCTGAAGATGGCTGAACACCTTCCTGTAAATGAGAAATAGTGAATTAAGTCCTTATTCTGCTGGTCTTGTGCACAGCTTTTGCTCTCAAACTGTCTTTATCTCAACCCATGAGTTTTCTCACTCATCACCTGACTTTCTCCCCCTCTCACACAGGTGTAAAGTGAACAAGTGCTTCCACGGGGATGAGCAGGGGTTAACCCACAACATTACCTCATCTACTTGGGCAAAACCACCCTCCATTTACACAATTTTCGGTGTTCCTGAGCGCACGCCTGAGTTTTCCCCATCCATACCCACACACTAACACCCGCATCCAGGATTTCAGGCAAAATGCTCCTGAGATCTGCGCTCCTCCATGCTCCAACATAATTTCAGAGCAGTCCCTGGAAGGCGCGGTAGATGGCACTCCAGATATGGTATTCCGGGCCTAAAACTCCACTCCTGAAGTTAAAATTAAGAAGCTGGAAAAGTTCAGGAGAGCTCTAAGCCTCTTAATTTAAATACAGATGCTGAACATCTGGAAGAAATTCCTGACACTGGAAGCTGCTTTTCCCACCTTCTTCAATAAGAAAGGTCCCGTCCCTGATTTATCAGCGCAGTTTGAGTGTAGGATCCTTGAAGTAGTAGGTATCCAAACAGAGAGATCTGAGGCAAGGGAGGTGGGAAAAGGGCACGGCCAACTTTATTATCATTAATAATAACAAATCCTTCACTTGAAAAACTTCTCACCCCAGAAAAGACCTGGTACAAAGCTCAGTATAGAAATGTCATTGGATGTGGATGCTTTTTGGGTGGTTTTCAGCTGTGGCTTGACTTTGGGGAGTTGCCACATCCCTGACCCATTTTCTTTACAGCTGCATATAGGAGTCTTCTTAGCATTGCAGCATTACACGGCCATTGAAGCTGCTGCTCTGTCCCAGTGGCACCATCGTGGAAATGCAATGGGAGGCACTGCTGGTGACAGAGATTTGACAAAGACTTGTGTGTAATTGATTCTTATATCCTGCTGAGCTGCTGGATGGATCATACAGGTGTAAGCAACCATCTCAGGTAGAGAAACAGCAAGGCCCAGATTTCCTGGAGTCAGGGTGTAGCTGTTGCCTCCAAGAATCTGTTCCCTTTTCAAGTGCCTCTCCAGAAATCCTACCTTTCACTGACTTTCATTTTTCCCAGGTAGTGCAGTGGTCTTCATGAGTTTCCTACAGTGTAAGCCAAAAGAATCTATTCCAGAGGACAAGAGTTTGAACTACTTACCGATACTCTTCAAAAAGGGACGCTTGAAGATTTATTTTTTAAGCAAAAAAAATCTGTTTTTAAATAAAAGGTAACAAAAATGCAACTCCTTTTTTTATTTTTTTAGTCTGTTATCAAACTCTTCATTTTCAAGGGGGAAAAAGAATACTATTCTGATAGCATATTGGTTTATTTCTCCATATTTATCGAGACTTTTTCTTGCTTGATGTAACTGTAAAATGATAAATACATCAGGCAAAAGGCATAAAATCATCTGCTACTGACCTAAGTCTTCTGAAGGTGAATTTGTCCCAGGTAAAGTCTTCCAGGAAGCAGGACAGGGAAAAGACTCTGATTCTCAAGGGTATCCCCTTGTTCCTCGCTCAGGCTCCATTCTGGGATACATTTTCAGCAATGTCTGGTCTGATCTGAGGTAGATTTGAGGTTAGAGGCACCAAATCCCCCTGCAAAGCTATGGGAAAGAAGCCACGGGAATGGCTTCTTTGTGGATAAACAATAGCCTGCTTTAGGGAGTTCTTCTTGGGTGCCAGCAGCAGAAGAAAGATGCTGGAAACCACTGGTTTGTATTGCACTTGGGGTAAGCTGTAGGTGGAACTGGTCAGGGCTTTTCTTGTATATAATATACAAAAATCAGCAAAAGGGCCAAACTTTAGCAGACAAATGGCCTTCAACACACCTTGACCTCTATGTTTGTGACCACCATTGGCCAGAGACTACTCTGGAGACTTTCATTTGGTTTCACATAGCTTGGGATTGGGCATGAAAACCACCCAGACCCTGCCACTTGCATGCATGTACATGCTCGTACCTTTTCTGCTGTTAATATCTTCAGTGTTTCAAGCAGCTGAGGTCCCGTGTGCACAGTATTCATAGAGGAGTTGTTCAGGGGAGCATTCGTTCCTTTTTGTGGAATAGATGAATAAAAAGCCCTGCATTTCTGCATATCCACCAGAAACTGGAGCTGCTAAGTCATAAGGAGAACATACAGCAACCTTGCTGCAAAGGTTATGCACAACCCTCAGGTCTGTGCGTGCCTTAGCATGTCTAAGGGAGGCTGGATAATAAATGTCTGTTCTTCACAACACCTCTCTGTGCATGTCAGTGGCAAATTCAACAACAGGACATTTTATATTCTGCAGGTTACGTCCTACTTCAGTGACCCAGGTGCGAGAAACCTGATATTAAGTAAGCTGGGGAACTTGTGTTTCTCTCTTAATGGGATTCTGGCTGTCATTAATCCTTTACCGAGATGTGTGTTTCCAGAAGAAGGCATGTGTAATCAGAAAGACTGATGTGCTTTTTTTTGGATGAACTATGTTCAATCGCCATGGTGTGGAAGGCCCTAATGGGCTAATTCATGCTGCAAAGCCAGTGCAGGTAGGCATCCCCAGAAGACAGTTACTTGGTGAAGAGGGGTTATTCAGTGAAGGCAGTGTGTACCTGTATCCTTTGGCTAGGGGATGGAGGTAAGAGCAGGTACGGTTCTGGCCAAGGATGCTGTATTGCAAGAGCAATCAGAGCTCTACACTGCTGTCCCTCTGTGTGATTCATTTGTGATGTATACTTTTTAGAGAATGAAGATTCCCAGAAGTAAGAAGTGAATATTATTAGGTATTTTCTCTCCCATTAGGGAAAAAACCACAGTGAAATTCTTCCTGTGATGCAGAACAGGAACATTCAGAAGAAAAGAAGACAGGCAATGAGTAGAGGGGCAACGGGCCTCTGGCTCATTGCTGAACCCATGCTGTAACCCATTGCCCCAGAGTACCTTGGATCCTGCACATGATCTGGCACAAAACTTACCAGGTCCTTCTGAGTATCTGCCCAGCACATTTTGCCTTAGGCCAGCACCTGCAGTGAGGGGGAATTTGACTCAGCTCCATCTCTGTTCAGATTTCCATGCTAGATTGAGGATGCTGGTGTGAGCAGAGAGGGAAAACGGGTGTCCCACCTCTCCCAGCAGTCACTCAGGTGGTCCCCTTCAGGTTGCATCCATGTAGTGTACGACCCCAAATCCCACATTCAGCCATGGTGACACATTCTGAGCACAGGACCCCTGCTCAGTCGGTGTCCCTGCTTCTTTCCCCTGTATAAAATTAGCAAAGTCTTGGAAAGCACAGGAATCCTTCAAAGCTCAGAAAGATTTGCAGGAGCAGAAATCTGTTTCACATCCCTTTTATATGTATCAGCCTCCCCACAGGGGTTGTTAAGATCTCCCCAAAGCTTCTGTACAGCAGAGTATCTGCTGAAAAAATGCTGATATCCAGGAGGGTGACATTTGCACTGCGATGTGCTTACCTGTTTGTTGTGTACAAGAGCAGAGAATAACTCAATCAAACCCACAGCAAAATTCCATTCCTGTGTACACAGTGATCAAGAGGAATTTGGGGGCTTGCTGCACCTCAAATAAGGCAACAAACCTACATATCCTGCATAAAGGTCCTGATTACAAGCACAATAAATTGCTGAAATTCTTCTTTAGCGCTCTCATGTTTTAGTGAAAGAGCTAACAAATATTTAACATGTCTGGAAAAAAAAAAGACAGGAAAAATTAATAGGATTTTAAAACCATCTTTAAGCACTTAAAGAGCAGCTTACAATCAATTAAAGCCCTCATAAACACAAGAACATAAACATCGTCAAAAAATTCCTGCATATTATAAAATGATTTGCCATAGAGTGGCTTGCGTGAAGAGATTAGATATGCTTTGCAGCATAAAACGTTATTCTGTAAAGGCATTATATTTCAGCAAACACACCACGCTAATTGTATTAGAGGAAGTGCAGGTGAAGCATAATTCCTGGATTAGAAAATCCAAGACCCAGGTTAAACAACATGCGTTGGTCAGAGACTGCTTCAAATGTGCTGTCTGATCTTAAATGGGGTTTCTTTTTTACATTGATTGAATTACTGGCATTTTTATGGCTAGACTCTGAGATCTGCTTTTTAAGTGTGCTAAAATTTTAAGCAACTTGAAACAAATATAATGTATTAGGTATATGGAAGCAGGAAACATATTTTGTAGCTACTTCAAATGTTTAAACAAACCTACTGACTATAGAGTTGAAAACAGCCCCTGAGATTGCTCTTATTCTAAAAAATATTCCCCCCTTGGCAAACTCTTTTAATTCACTAAATTATTCCTGAGATCTGAAAATAATTAACACATTCTACAGGGTACATATGCGGCATACAAACACTATAACTATTCCAAGTATGTTTTTGGCCAACAATGGATATGACCCAAGCTAAATGCCGGAGCCAGGCTACGTCCTGCCTGTGTTGGTGAATTTTTCAAGCAGTCGTGTGTGGTGCTTCACATGTGTGCGGAGCAGCAGTTTGGATGTGCTGGCACTTACCCTTAGTGCTTTTAGATGAGCAGGCATTAGCAGCCTTTAACTTTGTAAAAGGAAGCCCCCATTGCATGTGCCTTCCTATAGCATCTTCATCTCAAACCTCCAATGGAGAAGGAATAAAAATCTACAAACAGGGGAAAGCAATCTGTTTTTATTGAGTCAGAATAACTGAATGTAGGAGCTGCAGGATGCAAAGAAGAAATTAATTTGGGTCCCCCACATTTTGACAGGGAGCACGTGCATAAAGACAACACCTCCCTGCAAAAAAATCCCCAGACTTTGTCTTGTCAAAACGATCCTGATCTGGTTTTGCATGACAGAAACCTACAATAAATAAAATAAAAGATCAAACAGAAGAAAGAGAAGAAAAATGGCAGTCACCCTGGAAGGAAGCTTCCTAGCTTATGATAAATTGGAAAATGGACATACAGAACACACCAACATACATTTTTAATGGCCCAATTGCTCAATTAATTCTTTCCCTTTTCCCTTTTTAATGTGAAAATCATCATAATTCCTCCCAGATTAGTATAGATACAGGCCGACAGCCTCTCCTGCTCAAGGTATTTGCAGGACATAATTCATTCATAAAGCTGTAATGCACTCATCTATCATCCGAAATATTTTTTTCCTCTTTTTTTTTCTCCCTTTTCCTTTCCCCCTCTCCCGTTTGTGCTTGGGGCTCTCACTGAGTCTCTGGGCACTGATGTATTAGCTGGCATATGCAAGCTATGAATTATCAACTGAAAGGAGTCAATTATCCACTCTAAAAATGAGTGTCTGGGCACCAATAGCCTGAGGGGCCTTTTTTGTATTTACGAAATGATTTCATGGCAAGTAGAGGTGTGTGTGGAAGGGGGATTGAGGGGGGGAATGAAGGGAAAGGGGTGTTTTTTTTTCCCTTTTTCCTTGTGTCCACCCCTTAACCAGAGCAAGGCAAGGAGAAAAGAAATAAAGTAAAATAAAAAGAATATTTTGAACTTTTAATGCAATAATCCATTTTTTTATACACTGACTTTTAGGAATGATTTCAGCAGGATGGAAAGGAGGCTCGTCTGGTGGCCATATTGCCTGGGCTTCTCCTCCTCTATCTGGTCTCAGCTCAGCCTTCAATCAAACCCGGAGCCCTGGCTGACTTCAGCTGCTAATAGACTGGATAGGAAATGGGATATTGGATAGTTTCTTGGTCCCCAGTCACTGGCTGTGTGCCTTGTCATCTCCACAGACATTGATTTCTCCCTTTCTTCCCCCTCCACCCCCTGCTCTGCTAAGGGGCTGTGGCCCACCAAGAGGTAACACCGCATCAGCAAACCTTGCGTTGAGTTATGCTTAGGGAAATGAGGTCATTAGATGGAATTACAGCAGGTTTTGATAGCTTGGTAATAGGTTTTAATGATGGAATTTAACATAGGACCCCCACTAGGGACAAGGCTGATATACATCCAGACAGGTCACTTAATAAACCTCCACTCGGCACTTGAGTTGGGGAATTCAGGAGACTCTGAAAACACAGCCCTTTTTAAAAAAGCCAATACATCACTGGCAAGGAGGCTCTTTGGAAGGCTTTTTATTATTATTACTGAGGTGTTTGATTGACTTAAAACATGCCATTCCTTTAAATATGCACATTTATTTTACCAGATGCATTCTTGAGGGGGATTTCTTTAGGCAGCAGATGTTTTTCTTAGACATGAGTGAGCTGTTGTGCTCTTGGATGTTAAAAAGCCCATTTGATGATGTGGCAAATTGTTTGGAAGTTTGGAGAGCTTAGCTGGCCTTTAATGTATTTGTTACTGACAGGTAAATTGCAGGTTAAGTGCAAAAGCAGCATTAGCTGAGGAGTCCTGGCTTCCACAAATCTACCTTGGCCTCTAATCTGAATACAAAAGGAAGGAAGGAATTAAATTTGACCCCTCAAATATGCTGTTCACTCAATCCTAGACTTATTCAGTAAGCTCCTTTAAGGTGCTTTCTGTTTGTTCTGGCCTCATCTCAAGCAGGTACAAGAATGCCCACAAAAGAGGACTCTTTACAGGTAGCAGAGTGGATCAAAGCCAGAGCCATTGCTTTGTATGTCCCAACAATACCGAAGGTGCAGACTTGAGGCTGTCTTGAAGGACAGTTCATTCAATTTGTGCCTAATACCATGATAGCTGCTGCAGATCTGCACAGTCCCCAAGCACAGGAGAGCCACCAAGCCTCATGCTGAATGGTAGCTCATTCGTGTGTTACATCAGCCCTTGAATCAAGCACAATAAAGGTGTCTGTAGCTGTGATTCCCTGCCCATGGGGAATGAAATTCGATGTTTGCCATGGAGGGACTTCACATCAGGGTGTTATTGAGCAAAGGGCACAGTGATTGAACCATGGAGATTATATATGAGTAGCTTGTAGATGCATAGTTCCATCTGATGCACATTTCTGTCTTTCCTTGGTTTTGAACCTTCACTGCACACCCCTGTGGTAACTGCAATGTCATAGAATTAGAATCATAGAATCATAGAATCATAGAATAGTTAGGGTTGGAAAGGACCTTAAGATCATCTACTTCCAACTCCCCTGTCATTGCCAGGGACACCTCACACTAAAGCATGTCACCCAAGGCTCTGTCCAACCTGGCCTTGAACACTGCCAGTGATGGAGCATTCACAACTTCCCTGGGCAACC
>JANRGW010033454.1:0-71974 GCA_024733675.1 Psilopsiagon aymara
GTTCTTTACTGTAAGGGTGGTGAGGCACTGGAATGGGTTGCCCAGGGAAGTTGTGAATGCTCCATCGCTGGCAGTGTGCAAGGCCAGGTTGGACAGAGCCTTGGGTGACATGGTTTAGTGGGAGGTGTCCCTGCCCATGGCAGGGGAGTTGGAACTGGATGATGTTAAGGTCCTTTCCATCCGTAACTATTCTGTGATTGTATGATTCTATGCTGACAAGCTGTGGCTCAGGCAGGCAGGAGCAGCCCCTGTGCCCTTTGCAGGAGCACGGCAGCACTGGTGTCCCCCGCAGGGCTGAGCCCCCTCCAGCACACAGACACCATGCTTGACACACGGGATAGAATAAAGCTTCAGGGTCACTTCCAGGCACTGAGGAGAGCCCTGGGTCACCTCGTGCCCTGCAGGTCTTGTCCCATGAGTCACAATGCCCTGCAAGCCCCTGACAGGCTTCCTGTGTAGAGCAGAAGGGGATGAGGGCTCACCCACAGTCTCCCAGAGAGCCGCAGGAAGCGTCAGAATTCCTCAGTCCATCCCTGCCAGCACAAACAAAGCCGCGGGTGCGGTCAGGGCTGCACCCAAAAGAAAGTGGCTGCACAGGAGGGGAGAGAAGGAATCCCCCCCCGTCGCTGCCAGACCATCGCACCCTGCTGTCACATGGGGACCCCGAGCAGGCAGATAATAAAGGGACACATCCTACCCCATTTATCCCCCAGCACCTACTTCGGAGCAGAAAGGAAACAGGGGGCTGAATCACCGCTCCAGTCACAGCCCCAGCACAGGCTGTCAGCAAAGCTTGACTGAAACACCCTGAGGAGGAGCAGGCAAGGCTTGAGCAGCACCTACTCGCAGCTCTAAGCTCTTGCCCAACTTGGCTTTGGCATTGCCTACAGCCTCATCACTTGCCCCTTCTTTCCTGGGAGCAGGAAGCGGCTGAGAAGGAGCTTTATTAGGGAACTTCCCACAGGCGCTACTCAGCTGGAGGTGAGGCTCCTCACCCAGCATCATTCAGAGTGAGGGTGAAAACCTAACCCAGGCTGATTTCACCAACAGCTTTATTTGTCTTGTGCAAGACTGGGACAGCCCTGAACGGGCAGGGTTCACATAAGCTGACAGCAAGTGGGTTTTATGGTGTGATATGGAGCAAAGAACACATGAAGCATAAATGCAATAAGCTGAGAGATAGAATGGCGCAGAAAGGCGCATGAGCTCCCTGCGTCCCTGCAGAGGGTGGGTCTGGCTGTCTGCTGGTAGCGCCCTGGGTGCAGGGGAAGGGGAAGGCTGATAAGTGAGTCCTGGGGACAAGCAAGGCATCGTCAAGGCGCAGTTCAGGGTCAAAGCCCTCATAGGCACCACAAAAAATGCTTTTTGGTGCCTGGGAAGCCAAAGCAAGCCTGGGTTTGGGGAGAGCTCTGGGTTTTGATGGCTCTGACCCCAAGGCTGCAGCCGCTGTTGCAAGCCATTGGCTCATGCTGTGCTTTTAGCAAGGTCAAGCAGGAGATTTACAACCCCTAAAGCTGTTGCTTTCCCTTCTTCTTTATTAGTTTCCTCCAGAGCCTGTCCTGCCCGAGGCTGGCTCATTAGAGACCCAGTGGAGTGAAGGCACGGTACAACCCCTGTGATTTGGAAGGGTCACAAGCCTGCTCCCAAGCTGCTGTGTTCATTAGGAAGCAGGAGGGCAGCAGGGCAGCTCCTGGTGCAGGCAGGGCAGTGGGGTACAAGTGGGCTGCAGGTCTGGCCTCAGGAGAAGGAGGGGGGATGTGAAGGAACCTGTAAGCACAGGGAATAAAATCCAAGACACTTGAAGATGCCATTTAGCCTGACTTCTTGTTATACCTCCTGTCATCGCAGGCCTCCTGTCGACAAATGCATCTCCAGGCACACGGTGGAGGAGTAAAGGTCAGGGGAATGGTTTCCCTGCAAAACGACCCAGCATGGCAATGCCATCCCAGCTGCAGCATCCTCATTTGAGTGTCATGTCGGCGAAACTCATGTGCCCCCCTCCACCACACAGCACGAGCCAGACTCACATGCACACACCTTGGGTCACCACCCCGAGACTGCTGTGCTGGGGACACTTGGCTGAAGTTTGGGGACATCACTGGAGGCATCACGTACCTTCCTATGGCTGCACTGCACTGAGCCATAGGGCCCTATTAGCTGTGGGCATGTGGATGTGGGTGGCCCACAGCAGGGTACATCACGACTCTGGGTGAAGGTGGAAGCTGGTAAAAGCAAGTGGCCTGGGGTGATAGATGGTTCATTGCTTTCTCACAGTGTGACTTTCCAGCCACAGCAAAAGCAGAACAAAACACGGACATGGTCAAAACCACTGTGTTCAGGGTGTCCCACCACCATCACCTCTCACTGGAGCTTCTGGTGCCCACTGGTGCCCTCCAGAAACCCCCCCTCTTCCCACTGCTGCTTCCCAGACCCTTTCACCATCCACCCCATCCATATCCTGGTCTTGACCTCTCTCCTGGGTGGCCCAGGGAGCCTGGTCCTGGCCCAGCAATGCCCACAGTGGTCCTGGCTGGTGTCCAGGCATAGCAGGCGTCCCTGTGGGGATGGACGCTGGAGTCTGGAGGAGCAGTTGCTTCTCCAGGATGGGGACATTGGCTTGGAAGAGCTGGTTTTCCCCCTGACAGAAGTTCAGAGCCTCCATGCGGCTTTACACAGGGTGATGGAAGTGGAGGAAAGGAGGAAATGCTAATTCCTGTTCACATTCGTGACTGACACAGCTGACTGCTCAGTTTGATCTCCCAACTGGCTACAAAGGGACGGATACACAAACACACACGCAGATATTTATAGGCACCCTCACAGCAGCTCATTTTGTCCAAGTCCCTGAAGATGTTGCTCTTCATCTTGCTTTGGCTCTTCAATTTTAACCCATCTCTGAGCCTAAGAATCTGCTCCTTCAATGTGAGGTCTTTCGGAGAAACTAAAATAGCCAGACCTGAAGTTGTGGATGCCGTGGTAAAGGTACGTTCATTTCCTTGGATGAGACAGACATTGGGTTTTCTGAGGACTTCTCAGCTGCATAATCTTGCACTTTATCTTCTCTTTTCACAGCTGAATTTCAGGTTAAAATTGAGTGAATAATTTAAATAAATTCATTCTCTTAAAGTAAAAATCAGCCTGTGTCTGAGTAGGATGTTTACTGCGATTATAGCCTGCATGGGAATAGCACAGAAAAAACATCTGCTGTTTGCTTTGCAAATGGAGTTAGGAAAGAAGTAAAACCTCTGTGTGCAGGAAAAATAATTTTGACTTTGCACAGAGCTTTGGTTTGTGATACATTATTGACCTTGCTTATGTGCTGATTATTCTACAGCATTATTGTCTAATTAAACACATATTCTCAGGACAGCAGAGGGTATAGTATTAGAGTGAAAAGCCTGACTGCTAATTAATGTGAGCAAACCCTCACCATCAGGCTCCCTCTGCAGCAGCTGAAGATAACTCAGCTTATTAAAAGAACCTTGTTTTGGGCTTACCGCTTTTGCAAGTGCCCTCCGAGATGCCACAGTAACATTGGAGATGGTGCTCAGTGTTAGAGGGATGGCTGCAAATGTCAAAAGCAATGAGGAATGGCACCATTTAGGTTTTAATCCTGTTGTTGCAAACTGCTGGAGAAGAGGGGTTTTCATATCTGAACCATTCTTATACCATCAGCACTGTGGGAAATGTATTAAGTTCTGCAAGTTTCAGGGGGCAAAAAGGGGTGCTTTTTCCCATGGAATCACTCACAACAAAGCCATGGGCAGAAGGAAGCCCCGAGGTGTGCTGTGCTGCAGGGTGAGCTGGGCTTTCCTATGGGGATCCTGGAGCTGGCCATGGGGCTGGGGCAGCCCTCCCAGTGCCCTGCAGCTTCTCTGCTGCAGCCCACAGGTGCTGGGACCTCATTTCAAACCTGGGGTTGCTTTGGGCTCTGTGGGCTGTTTCAGAGGGCCTGCAGCAGAAGAAGGGACAGGTGAATGCTGACAGCATTGGGTTGTGCAGCTTTCGGATGGCACATGTAGCTGTAGGACCCTCAGGGTGGTTACCCCAGAAAAAGGATGCAAGCCATTGCAGTGGATTGATAACAGACCCTATCTGGCTCCTGTCAAAGCCCCCCAAATGCTCCTGCCACATCCATCTGGGCACCAGGAGAGTTGGGGTGCTTGTGCGTAGGACTGCTCTGAAGCAGAGAAGAAAACCTATGTGGCAAGGGGCAAGGAGGAGAGGAAAGCATGAGCAACCATAGGTGAGGGCAGGGGTGCCAGGGCAGCACCCTAGCAGTGCTGGCGTTAAAGCAGGCTTGGCAGCAGCTCTCACTGCCCCTTCCCCTCCACACTTCCTGCTCAAGGGCAGGGGCAGAAGTTCTACAACAAACCCAAAACCACTCTGTTCCCAAGTTCCCTCTCCCAGCTCCAGGGGGGATGTGAGGCAGCTCTGAAAGCAGAAGGACTCTGCTCCAGCTGCTGTCCCCCCTCCCACGACTCCGGGCTTGGAGCTGCTTCTTCCACAAAGGACTTCCCCACACCAGTAAGTACTTCTGTCCAACCTCTTTCGAATCCTCCAAAACCCACCACGTGCAAAACTGCTTCTGCTCCTTCCCCTCGCAGATCATTTCTCGCTGTGACATCATGTTGCTGATGGAAATAAAGGAGAACAAGAACCGGGTTTGTCCTCTCCTGGTGGAGAAGCTCACCAGGTATGGTGGCCACGGGCAAGTAGGCAGATGTTGGGGAAGAAGCTTGGCAAGAGCCTGTGCTCTGCCCAGTGCTGCCTTTTCAGGGTGAAAGCTCAGGGTCTGGGCTTTGTCCCAGCCGTCAAGGAAAGGACAAGGCTCTGGCAGCCCCGCAGAAGGCCAGCAGTGAAGTCAGCTCCAAACCACTGCAGGACACGTATTTTTAAATCAAAATAGCCGAGTAGAATCAATCTGTCACGGATAATTCTCAAAAGAAAACCAGAGATTCCCACTGCGCTGCACCAGGGCAGCTGCCCATCTGCAGGTGGGAATTCCTGTAGATCGGGGATTGCCTGCCTGCACTGGCAGCCCAGAGGAACCAGCAGCATATGCCTGGCTGGATGTGAGACACAGCTGAAAGAGAGGTAGAGCAGCAACAAGCAGGGAGGAGGGAGAGTGAAAGAGCCAGCGGTGGAGCACAGGTCCAGACCACAGGTCCTGAGAAGGGTTTATTGTCTTAATAACCCAGCTCTGAGGTCAGGCAGGCAACATCCCATACCCTTGGGCAAAACTGTCTCCTCCTCAGCCGCTGTGAATGCAGAAATAAACTCAGGAACACCACTTTCCTTCCAGAGAGCTGAAGGGGCCGAAGGAGGAATACCGCTGCGTGATCAGCGAGAGGCTGGGAAGGAAGAGCTACAAGGAGCAGTACGCCTTCATCTACCGGTGAGCAAGCTCCCATGACCAGCAGACCAGCCCCTTACCCTGCCCTCCCTGGTCACAGCCCTGTAGGGATGGGCTGGACACGGTGTTGGCTTTGCAGATGGAGAGATGCAGCCTGTGAGGGTGAGATGGGCTGTGCCTGGCAGTGGGATCGTCCCAGGCAGAGCCACCAGTGTGGCTGTATCTATTGCCAACTGTGGCCTAGAGCACGGACTCAGACATGTCTCAGCAAGCAATGAGCATGACATCCCCTATCCTGTTCATTCTGCTGCAGGCAACATCTGGTGTCAGTGAAACAAACCTACCAGTACCCAGACACCCAGCCTGGGGATGAGGATGCCTTCTCCAGAGAGCCCTTCACCGTCTGGTTCCACTCTCCAAAAACTGGTGAGACCTTTAAGAAACAAATCATTCTCCCACTGGCAAGTCTCATAGAGCGAAATAGCCCTGCTGGACCCAAGCATATGGTGGTGGCTGCAAGAGGGGCCACATCCTGATCGCACGCTGCTTTTCCTTACACAAACAGCATTTTGCCTTTGGGGGTGCTACCTCCAGCATCATCCACAGCTCAGTGCATGCTGCAGCCCCAGGAAAGCCTCTTCTGCTGCCATGGGCAGTGGTTTCGTGGATGTGCTCCATGCCACTGGCACAGCCATGGGAGCAGCTATTGCCATGGGTGTCAGAGCAGGGTTTGCCTTGCCCTGACACAGCACCTCACCGCATCACAGCTCAGCTTCACTGGGTAGCTGGTGGGGAGCACTGTGCAATTACACAGCAATGGCCTCTGATCCACAGCCAGAACAGCAGCTTTTTCTTCTTCAGACAAGCCCTCTTGCTTCCAAGTCAGTCTTTGTTCCTTTGTGATTCACTGTGTGCTTCACCAGTACGCTTTTTCCTATTCTTTTGCTTTGTTTTTAGCTGTCAAAGAATTTGCTATAATCCCTCTACACACCACACCAGAGGCAGCAGTACGTGAGATTGATGAGCTCTATGATGTGTACTTAGATGTAAAACAGCGCTGGAAAATTGAGGTTAGTTGCCACATCCACATTACTAACAGCAGCTTTGGTACTGAGTCACCTGGCAAGCTATTCACTACTCACAGCCTGGTAACCTTAAAACTGTTGACAAGAAGCCCCAGATTTTGAGTCTCTCTTTATTGTATTTTCATTGAGTTCACCACATTTTAGTAAGTAAACTTGATCTCACAATAAAACTGTTGTTTCATCAGCATGCTTGGTGGTGTGCCCAGCAGAAAGAAGGATCATAGAATCACAGAATAGTTTGGGTTGGAAGAGACCTTAAGGCTCATCCATTTCCAGCCCCTTTGCCATGGACAGGGACACCTTCCACCAGACCAGGTTGCTCCAAGCCCCATCCAGCCTGGCCTTGAACACTGCCAGGGATGGGGCAGCCACCGCTTCTCTGGGCACCCTGTGCCAGCGCCTCAGCACCCTCACAGGGAAAAACTTCTGCCTAATATCTAATCTAAATCTCCCCTCTTTTCATTCCCCCTTGTCCTACCCCTACAGGCCCTTGCCCAAAGCCTCTCTCCATATTTCTTGTCAGCCCCTTTAGGCACTAGAGCTGCTCTAAGGGCTCTCCAGAGCCTTCTCCTTTCCATGCTGAACAACCCCAGCTTCCTCAGTCTGTCTTCATAGGAGAGGTGCTTCAGCCTCCTGAGCATCTTTGTTGCCTCATTTAGATTTGCCCCACTACACCCAATGAGTGCTTGCTATTGAAGCTGTAATGGCTAGTGCGAGCATCCATTGACCCTAAAAGTCCTTGCTGTCTTCTTTTGAAAAGCTGGCCTCATGATTACCTTTTAAACCCCTCCTATCTTCCAGAACTTCATCTTCATGGGGGACTTTAATGCTGGATGTAGCTATGTTCCCCAGAAGCACTGGAAGAACATTCGGCTGAGGACTTATTCCGAATTCATCTGGCTAATCGGCGACAAAAATGACACAACAGTGAAGAGAAGCACAAGCTGCCCATATGACAGGTAAGGCATTCACCACCGAATCATTCACTGTGACCCCCTGAGGAAAAAATATATCAAAAGGTATCAATGACTGTCAGATAAAGCAAATGCGCATGAGGCCTTCAAAGATAAAACAGTGTCCAGGGAGAAATGAGGTCTGAAACAAGGTCTGAATGCTTCTAGTCAGGAGCACAAAGCACTCTTCAGGCTTGTTGTCATGCAGTTTTGCAGAATGTATGGCTTTGAACTTTGGACGACTGTTAGGGAGGGTTTAGATAGAAGTAATTTAATGCTGGCTTCTAAGGCCAACACACACCAAAATATATAGGTGCCTCACTGTCAAGGGCAGCAATGAGCCAAACTCAGCAGAAAGCAGGTACTGGCATCTCTGAGTACCTGGCCTGTCGGTAAGGACAAACCACAGATACCTGTCATTGCATCAAGGACACCCCTCTGGCCACCAGCTCAGTGCTGCTTGCAGCTGGTTGGGCATCCCATAACAGCAGCCCATTCCCTTGCTCCTTGCAGGATCGTGGTCAGCGGGCAGAAGCTTGTCCATGCCATCATGCCACAGTCTGCCAATATCTTTGATTTCCAGAAGGACTTCCAGATGACCGAGGAGCAGGTAGGCACAGCATGGCCTCTGCAGCAGTGGGACGAGGACTAACACAGTACAAACCAAGAGTATCCAGGCAGTTTTGAACATGTCCCTGGCCGTAAAGCCATTGCATCCTCCCAAAGTGATGCAGTGCTCATACTGCACCTCCCCACTGCGTGGTGAAACTCTCTGGGGCAGTGTTGGAAAGAGTGTGGGTATCTGGCTCCCAAACCCCCCGTGCTCTTGTCTTGCAGGCACTGGGGGTGAGCGACCACTTCCCAGTAGAATTTGAGTTGAAAGCAAAAGGTGGCTTCTTCAACTGGCTGAAATCAAAGTTTACAAAGAAGAGGAGACCGAGAAACAGCCGCCGCTCAAGCTCCTGAGCGCACTGAGTCCTCTCAAGTGATGTGGAAATACACAGCAGTCGACAGATCTTGCTGAAGACTAATGTAGATATACCCACAGCGAGTGCAATATTTAGTGGAAAGGAACCAAATAGCTTGTTAAAGTTCAAATATTTTGGATAAGAAGGGAAATTAAACCTTCAGGTTTATTTTCTTAATCGTATGCAAAAATAGATCAGCTAGAAGCAGCATACTGTATGTACTGTACTGATCACAAATGTAAGGAGCTACTGCAAGGGGAAAATACTTTGGTGTGCTTTGTCTCTAACACCTGAAGGGCAGGGATCTCCATGTGTGCACGTGGGCTCTGGAGCTCTGCCATTCCTCTCCAGGGGCAGAAGGATTAAAAGGACCTTTCTGCACTGTGTGTATGTGTATCTGCTTCAGAGCTTCCACCAGTGAGATGCAGGTCTGTGCCTGGTGGTTTGCAATGTAAAATGTTGCTGATCTTGGAGTATTTGCTCAGTGTGGGTTTGAAGCTGCTCACAGCATCGAGGCTTCCGCACTAACCCAGCCAGGAGCAGCAAGAAGAGAGAGCTGCTGGTACCACCCCTGCTTGCCTGCTGCTGCCACCCTGCCTGCAAACCGCAGGTGAGAAGTCCTGCAGATCCCAGGTGGCAGCACTGCAACAGAACGTCATAAAACTTACATTAAAATCTGATTTCAGCATCGTCATGTGCACGTGAATTGCATTTCCCCTTCCCACCACCACCCCCAACCTCCTCAGCAGCCTGAAGTTGTCTGATGAACCAGCCTCTAATGATGATTATTTAACAGAGTGGTGCAGCAATCTGTTTTCTCAGCTCAGCCCACAGGCTGGAGTTAGTGCAAAGCAAACCCTGCCATACAGATGGCATCTGAAAAGTGGGAATAATCCAACTGTTAGTAGAGGCAAATACTCATCTCTTCATGAGCCCCCCCCTCGGTTTGCCTGCTGATGGGGCAGGAAGGGCTAGCAAATGAGCTAGGCTTTTAGGGGAGGGAAGCAGCTTGGCCTTTGCGAAACTCACTGTCTGCAGAGAAAGAATTTAGAGAAGAAACTAAATTGAGAGGAGGTTATCCCGAGGGGGCTGGGGAGTGTGTGTGCAAGGCAGGCAAGAAATCCTTCAACTTTCACTAGCAATTAATCTTGAAGCGATACGGCATTACATAAGCTCCCTCAGTTATACCCCGGTCAAAGCAAAAGGAAAGAGTCTGATTTAGAACAAATATTTACATTGGGATTTTTATAGGAATGCCATTGTCTGGCTGACAGCAGCGATGGTTCATGTGAAGGCTGAAATCCGTCTAAGTCTCTGGCCTCCTGTCTTAGTTGCACATAAATCCCTGCTCTTTCTTGGCTTGCAGAAAGGAGCAGTGCACGAAGGAATAAATCACACTCTATAGGTATTCCTCTGTTTACTCCATACATTCTCCAGACAATATTGTAATTACATCCCAAAATGTTTAGCGGTCCATGTTGTCTCTGGATTTTCCCCACCCAGGGATCATTACCCAGCTGTCCCAACTGCAAAGGGGTTTCTAAGTTGTAGGATCTTTGATGTATTCTGCAGCCAGACCAAAGTTTGTCTTTCTATGAATGAGGTTTCTTGAGCTTTATTTATTGTCAAACAGAAGTTTTACACTGGGAATCTGAAATGGCCTGGAGAAACTTTGTCTCATGCAAGCCAGGTCTCAGATCATGGCTGGGAGAGAAACAGAGAGGCTCTTCAGAAGCTGAAAACTCCGCTTCCTCCACAGCAGCCCTGGCCAGGTGAGAACACAGAGAAGATAGGGCTCAGCTGAACAAAAAGTGCTAAGATCCTCCAGTGCATCAGGTTGGAGTCTTTGGGAAGCCCTTGTCCGATGCATGATGCTGGAGGCATCCTCAATTCCCATCCCACAAGAGCCCTCCTAGCTCCACAGGAGGTCCCTGCTGCCCTGCACTGGGACAGAGCCAGGGCTGTCCCTCGCCCTGCAGAAACACACAAAATATGGGTTTTGCTGTCCTGGGGGAGTGAGTCCCTTGGCAGAGAAGCCCCCAGGGACCCAGAGCGGCAGCCTGCAGCAGGACTGCCATTTCCCCATAGCCTCCATCTCCTCACTGTCTAGGTTTGCCCATCTGCACCTAGGACTCATCTGAAGAGGGCTCGTGTCTTCTTCCTGGCCTCGACACTGCTCCCCACTGACCCTGGTGGTCTTTGACACCTCTCTGCCTTGGGCAAGGCTCTACATACCTCCTTTTGCCTCCTTTTAGGTACTGGCAGCAATGAGGACACAGGAGAGCTGGTGTAAAAGCCCACAGGGCCCCACCTGGCTTGTTCATTCAGGGTCTGTATATCCCAAACACAGACCAATGGAGCACACACTGTGGCTGAACATGCAACGTTAGGGGAACATTAAATAAGTTTCATATAAACAATCATCAAACCTGCTGGGATGTCCTGTTTAATGAACTGCACAAAAGAACAGGGGTCATTAGGATCAGGGACTGTACCCTCTCTGCATCACAGGAAGTGTCCCTGGCTCTTAAGCCCTTTGGAACAGATCTGCCCCTGTGCAGCACAACCTCTCTTATTTGGGTTTGCATCCACGTTTGTTTTGCTTTTCTGAAAGTCTGACTGTGCGAATACACACAGACATGAGCAATTCAAGCCTCAACATGCTCCAAAGCTCCCACTGCTTCCCTGCAATGAGGACGACGGGCCAACAGCAGTAGGTACCAAAGCCACCACTGATGGGGTTTGGGCTGGGACATGTATGCACCCTGTGTCCAAACATACAGGTGTACATGTGTACAGGTGTGCAGCCACAGGCAGATGTGCAGCCAGCAATTGAGCTGCATCCCTGAGAAACACCAGGTTGCACTATCACACAGCAGGGCCAATAGCACCAATAGCAATACCAAAGGCAGGAAAACCAAGGAGCCTACCAGCGTGAGACTACTGAAACCAGCAGTTGGTCCAAACCTGGCTGTTTCATGCCTCCCTTGCATCTGGAGGGATGGTGGTGAGCAGCTCTGGGCCCCAGGCTGGACTTGGCCACTCATTGATAGAGCATCCACTGCAGAAAAGGACCAAGAATGGAGCAAGGGCTTCATGGGCAGCACTCACATGGCACCCATGGAGCTTGTTTCCAGTTTCCATGTAGCACCATTGGTCCCTGGTGGGGCTTTTCTCTGCCAAGCAAGCCAAGGAGATGGGGAGCAGAAGGTGAAGGCAGCAGTCATCTTTTTCCTGCCCTGATTCAAAAGGAAAACAGTTTGAAAAGTCGCATTATTTTTTCTCCACCTTTGGGTCATTAAAAGCATTTCCACACCCTCTGCCAGCCCCTTGCCCAGGATAAGGCAGGTTTTCCCCCCGGCTACCGCGCTGGGGAGCCGTTTGTGCATTAGCTGTGACTAGGGCACCCTCTGGTGGCATCGCTATAAGTCCCTGTATCAGGGGGTGTCCCCGCGGCCGATAGCCCGGATGCCAAAGCCAGCAAACCCAGCTGCAGCAATGAAACATGGTTTCTTCGCAGCTGGGAGCTCACAGACCTGCATTCCTGCGCGTGCCTCTGTACAGACCCTTTCTATTCACTGTTGAGAGCTGGCCCGCAGCTGACCCCAAAGTGTCCCTGCTCTCACTGTGCCTGTAAATGAGTTTTACAACAAAAACCAGCACCTTTTTTTGGCTCCAGGCCTGTTTATTCATTGCCCACAGTTACTTAACTAGGAAACGCATTGCAACGACCTTTACAAGATGTCCCGCTTGTGGAAAGCAGCTCCCAGGACCAGGTCCATGCAGGTTATGGGGCATATCCACCCAAGGGGACTCCTTGGTGTCCCTCGATACTCCTGCAACAGGGTGGCTGGTTCAGTCCCAATGCCACAGGCCCCTTTTCTGCTTCTGGGGGAAACAGCAATGTGGACCAGGGACTCTTTCTGCAACCCCTGGAGCCAGGTTTAGCCCATGTTCCTCTCTGCCACCCTGAGGGTTAAGCACCACCACCTCCCCACTATCACCTGGTACAGCACTATGAACGCACTTTCTATGCAGCCCACTTTTCTAGCCTGTGTGAAAACCAAGGTTAAATACTTCATGTGCTGTTTTAAACATAGCACCTCAGCTGTCAGCATTTGCAGGATATTTGCTGTTAGCTGGGAGACAGATTTATAGGAATTAATTTCCATATTGGCTAAGGAGCCAGAAACCTTCCCTGGAAAGCTCTGCAAATGCTGGCATTTGAGACGTGGTCACTTTCTGTGCATCTCAGCTGGCAGGAGGGCCTGACCCTGGCCATTTTCAGTGAATCCCGATGCAAAATCCCACCCCGCAAGAAACATACCTTAGCAGGATGTCACTGTCAGAAAGAAATACCCTCCCAGCCAGGCCCGCTCCTCCATGGGGCTCAAAGGATTCACAGGCTTCCAGCTAAGCGTGGATGTAAATATTTGCAGTACCAAGGTCCTGCAGAAAGCAGTTCATCACAGGAAAGAGCTGTCAAACCTACCTCTGTGTCCTGCTGAACCAGATTTTGCCTATTCATTTTTTTTAAATCACATCTATTACCCTTTTGTTTATGTTATATAAAGAACGTGCTTTAAATCACGGTCAAATAAATAGCCACGCGAGCTATAAATCCAGCCTGATTTAGTGACACTGTTTTCTCTAAGTGTGCAATATAAACTCACAGCCATGAAAATTAACTCTGAAAGTCTGAGAAATTCCAAAAACCCACTTAAAACCATTTCCCAGGAGGCCCTGGAGAAACAACCCCTCACAGGAGGAAGAGCTGGCAGCGGGGCTGTTTTGATAACCTTCTGTAAGAGGGACCTGCTGAATATGAACGATTGCTGCAGGCTGCAGAGTGCTGTAGGCCATCCTGATGCTTCCTCTCCAGCTCAGATGGAGCCATGAAGACGTGGCACATCACGGTAGGATAGGAATTTCTCTAAGTTACTGTAACAGAGGGAAAGCATATACTTTAAAATAGACATTTGCTTTCAGGAGTTGGTAAGTTTGATGATGAAAGTGTGGGTACCAGGAGGGTTTGCTCCTAGCCCACAGCAATACAGCTGTGTGCTTCACAGGCATGTCCTGCAGCAAAACTTCACACACTCCTTTCTGCTACTGGGGATGCGGACAGGAGACATATAGAGTAAGAAAAATAAGATCCTCGAGGCCAACTGGCACAGAGGACAGAACAAACACCTGGGGATGCTGACAGCAGCTTTGGAAGAACCCATCCCCTGCATGCCAACGGGTCCAGAGCTGTCCCTGACCTGGCAGAAGCCAAACTGGGCAACCAGTTTGGTTTGGTCCGTGGGAGAGAGCAGCAGAGCCAACTGTCATAGCAACAAATGCTTTGGAAAGGGTCTTTCTTCAAAGGAATAAAAATCACTGTGTAAAATGCATTGTGCCATTCCCTGAATAAGCAGTTTCATGCAGCTCCATCCCAGTTTCTGTCAAGTGATGCCTGTTTATATATAACCACTTTGGACAGGCTTTTAAATGTGATTAATACGTAGTCTGTTTTCTTTTTATTATTTTTAAGTAAGAAAGGTGCATTGTCTGGACTGCAAACACATCCCAGGGTGGGGTAAAAAAATGCTGAAAATACAATTAAACCTGTTTAAACCAATGCATTTAGAAGCTAAAACTGAGTAGAGAGAAAAGCAGGTTCTGGATTGGAAACTTCACAACCTCACTTTCCACAGACAATTAGAGGGAAAACTAAGTACAGAGCTTGCATAATCTGACCAAACCCAGAGTCCTGCTAAGCAACAGCCCCACAACCCACATTGCTAATACACCCGATAAACATCAGAGCAGCTCAGTGCTTTTTGGTGGTTGAAGGGAGATCTATTTTGGATACACAAAGTACTCTGCAAAGCCCCAGGCCTGGCATGGATTGGAGACTTACTGCTGCAGTAACATCACAAGAAAAATTAAGCATACTGGTTTATCTTTTATATCTGTTTCTATATACACCTTTAAAAATAATTAATTTGAAATAATTTAAAGTTCGAATAATTGGTTAAGATCCATATCTTTTGTTTATTAAGATAATCCCTTATACTAATACTGGAAAGGACAAGGAGGTTCTATCAGCTCCCATCTGCTCATGCAGCCCATGGGCAGCCCCATTGGTCACCATATGCGCAAGCTGCAATGAGTCCATCAGCACACGTGTCACAGGGAACGTGATTTAGCCCATTAATAAAGCAAGGCGCTTGGTGCTACACCCCAAACAATACTATCCAAGGTTTTATTATAGAGCAAGAAGAAGAGTATACCAGGTGTCAAATGGCATGAGAGCTATTTACCAGCATGCAAACATTGAAGTAGATTACAAGCTCCGGGCAGGCCCTGGATGCATCACCTTTGCCCTTGCCTGAGGCAAGCAGCTGAGCAGAAATAGCACCTTGTCCTATTCAAGGAGCTGCACTTAGGAATACTTTATTTCAGAAAGGCTGAGGCTGCTTTGAAAAGTGAACCCTGTGCTGCCAGGGTAATGCTGGGGCAAATGATGGAGCTGACAATGTTAAAGCATGTGCTGCAGCCTGGGACCAGCTGATGTGCCCATGCCCAGGGTCTTCCCCCCAGGATGACGCACAGCCGGGCACTGCAGCCCTGGAGAATGCAGCTTTGTGTCCAGCATGGACACCTACAGCAAACCGGGACCTTAACCACTGTTAGCCTGACAGAGCTGAGTCTGTAACAAGCTGCCTCCCCCAGCTAACACGAGATCCCTTGCATCTTCTGTATGAGGCACAGTAAAACAAAAGGCATCCATTCACATTTGTGTGTGGTGCAGAAAGCAAGAGCTGTGCTGTCAGCAGGTTTAAGTAAGCTGTGGGGCCGTTAATCACCTCGCTTCTCCCTGGGAGCCCCCAAGGCACTGATTAGAAGTGGTGGATGCTGCTGATTGCATTTCTGTAATAGAGCTGCACAACACAAAATGCAATTCTCAGTTCTGAGCAACACCCACATATACAAGATACTGCTGGCCAGTGATGGCCAGCAGAAACAGATGGAAGCAAGAACTTAATTTTAACCAAACTGGCAGAAAAGAGCACTTCCACATCTAGAGCAAAAAAAGCCAATGCCAGTCTTCCATGAATAATGAAGTGCACCTCATACTACTGCAAGTCCACCGAGCAAGAGGCACTGGGACATCAGTAACCAGGTACTACAATACCCCAGCCCCAGAGCTGCCTGCTTAGGTGGGAACTGCAAATGAAAACCTTCAGCAAGGTGTCAAAGACCAAATGCACAACATAATTCCCCCCAAAACACCACTCTGTGCACAACAGAAAGTTGCCTCAGCTGCCAGAGCTGGTGGAGTTGGCTGAACCTTGTTGCCAAAGAAGATCAATACAGCCATGTTGCACCACAAACTTGTCATCAACACCACCCTATGCTTGCTGCCCTTAGCAAGTTCATTTCTGTGGCCACCCTCAGCTGTCAGTGCCCAAACAAGGCAGAATTGCTTGCTTGAAGCAGAGCTCAGCTTTTGCTGGAGGTAACCTCAGACAAGGTAACAGTCAGGGTCCATCAGCTTCTCAGACAACTCTCATTAACTTCAGCTCTTGATTAGACCAAGGTACCAAGCAGTAACAGGCAAGAGGCAGCCAAACCAGGGTTACTGGGAATTAGGAAGTACAGAGGCACGAGGCTCTCGAGGTTTACTCAACACAACAGCTGCACCCGGGTTTTTTGGGTTTGTTTTGTTCAACAACATGAAACAGGAGGTTCAGGCTGACATAGCACACAGCTAATGAAACACAGTTAACTATAAAAAGGAAATAATCTGATAAACCCAAGGCAGGGGAGTCTTTGGCAACCGCTGTGTCTCAGGTCTCAGCAGGGCTTCCAGCGGGACCATGTTTGGGAAAACATCTGCTGGTTTCCATGGCCCTGCGCCAGAGCCAGCCAGCTCCAGGTACAGCATCCTGCTGGGAAACACCTTCTGCAAACAACCACAGGGAGCCTGAGGAGCCGGTGAGTGCCAGCAGTGCCACAGGAGAACCGGCAACAGGCTATGCCCAGCTACCCGCACAGCTTGCGGGCATGGGGTCATCTGGGCTGCCGGAACCTGCTGCTCACTGTAGTTTGAGCTTTACTGACTACATATGAAAAGAATCCAATGTTGTTTTTAACATGCACATTTTAATGAAGCAAACATTTCTATTTAATAAGTTACAAGATACAATTTTACAATCCTGCATTTTATTCCAGTTTATTTTGTTTTTACTTCCTAGTTTACAATGTAGTGAGCATTTCACATTAAGGCACAAAAAAAGCACAGTAAAAAAACCCAACCTTCCTTTATTTTCCCAATGACTGTGCTGGAGAGTAGTGCATCCACACATAACTACAGAACAGTAAGCGTGAACTTCTCCCTAGGGTCAGACAGTGATGTTTCAACAGGTTCTCAACAAATCCTACCTTCTCCTAATTGCAGAGTTAAAGCTCAGTTGGAGAGCTTACTAAAGCCCCAGCAGCTGACAGCAATTCAGATATGGACTCAGAAGCAGCGTGGAGTAATCCAGGACAGACAGACAAGTTAATAAGGAAGTTTTCATTCCCCACCCTCAGCCTTTTGTGGCACAACGGGGATTTTAGGAGAGATGAGCATCCTTCAGGCATGTCCTTGGACTGAGATACAATAAAATGACTTGCACCAAAGGCGAGTTTGTGGATTGGTATTGCTGCAATTGGTAAATTGGTACACCCACCCTCCCTGCTGCCCCATACCCAACTGCAGATTTGGGGTCCCATCCCCAGGCTGGCTTTGGACCATCTCAGCTACTTGCCTGGCCCGCAGCCTCCAGGGCCTTTATTTAACCCAGCCAACCCAGGAACTGCTCTTAAGATGAATCAAAAAGAGTGCGGGGAGTTAGTGGTAAAGTCACAGAAATCTCAGCAGAATCCCAAGCTAATTAAAAACCGCATCATGGCCAACAGGCTACCTGTCTAGATTTACAAAGCATACAAAGTTTAGAAAGGCTGAAAGCTTCCAGGAAGTCTTTTTCAGTCTCCTTTTGGTTTGCTATAAAAGATAAACTTTTCCTAAATGTAAACCATTAGCAAAGCATTTTCAGAAACATTTTAAATTTGAGTGGTAAAGCCACTTTTAGTAGCTTTTTCTCATGTTAAGCGTTAAAATTGGTCAAGTATACAAAGGCACCCATTATAGTACCAGTTTTACCTCATTTCTTTACAGAAAAGAATTTGAACTGGGGACAGCCCAAGTCATATTCCATAACTAAAATGCAAAGTCTCCAGTCAAATAAAATCAGTAGTTAAGATAACCCAATTACAAAGACAAATTCCAGTTTTCGATTAACATCTGAAGTCTTTAACATCCGCAAGGGAAATTAGTGTCTAGTTATCCACATGATTCTCCAAACATTAACAGTGACCCGGACAGTACTGCCAAAATACAATTTTAGGAGGACATTTAAATAGATTGACATTAGGTTGGTAAGTAGGATAGAAGTGAAATGCTTGTAAAAAAATGAAGTTACAGAGTTTACATCTGACTGCATTGAAATGTGAGCTGTGTGTATCTAGATACCGCATTTTGCAACAGGACTGCTCCCAGTATAACTCTACAGCTGAATTGCAAACAAAGATCGATTCCGATGCCCAGCGAGTTTAAGGAACAGTGACATGGAAGGGACTCCCAGGGATGTGCTCGTCACCCCACTTCACCGCCAGAACATAGTCACCCCTTTCCTTGACGACATACGTTACGTTGTACTGATGGCTGCCCAAATGCTTGATGGATACCTCTTCACATGGTATTGTAGGCCCGTGGACGCCAACTAACAACATATTTGAACCTACAGCAAAATAACAGACTGTTAGCATTGCTAAGCCTAAATAAGCAAGCATGGCTGTACCATAATTTATTAGCCCCATAACACAAGGATTTTGTTGTTATAATTCACAGAGTGGCAGGCTGAGGTATGGCTAAAGTCATTTGGTATAACAAGGAATTTCATTTATAAAAGCCTTCAACCTCATAGAGGCAAGTGTTCATTTGTGCATTTTGCAAGACCTGAGAGGCAACCACTAACTAACTAGTGCACAGGAGACATTAACAGTGCTCATGAAAATGAGCAGGCACTGCTGGTCAAGTACTTGATTAGAAGTTAATAGCAGAGACCAGTGAACATAGCTGGTCTGTAATCCTACCACCACAATACTCCCAGAGGATAATGATCAGCACTCAAGGCTTAAGGGAACACCTTGCATCACATGCTACAATGCACCACAAGGGCTGCTCAAGTTCAGCAACCTGTTTGTTCTCATGCCATAACCCTGCGGTTTCTTTCAGGTGCACTTGGCTCAGATAAAGCCATGTGGAAAGGAACTCTCACCTTTGCAGCCTCTATATCAGGACTGATTTGGTGAGCAACATGTAGCATTTAGAGTTTTTCCTTAGAACCAGATCACCCCCTTGAGCTCTAAATTTGAACTCTGCAAATTGATTTAGGCAACGAAAAAGTCCCATCTGGTTCCTATACCCATACCTGCTTTGCTGCAGTCCACAGAGAAGGAGCTTTTCTGACCCACAAAAGCCTTTGAGAGTCCTGCTCCCCGGGAAACCACTTTGCTAGCATCTGAGGTGGATTTGGGAATGGCGCTATAGCAAGTTTCAGTTGATGACCTTGTAACTGACTCTACCAGGATGGAAGAAGTTTCGTTAGCACTGCCTGGGCTAACCAGTCGCTGTCCTGGAAACAGAAAAGGTTTCAGATAATCAGATTCACCCCACCTGAAAGGCATTTACAAGGAGGTTTCAAACCCTCCTAATGTCTAGCATGCATTCTGTATCCAAAATGCTTTTTTGGAGAGGACCAATTTTCCTCTTGGATTTTTAAGCCGACACCTTCAAGCAACGCTGGCAACAACCGCATCCCAGAGCCCTCGAGTGGTTGAAGGACCACAGGAACTTCAAGATGTGTTAAGCAAAGCTGGCTGCTTAAGAAGAGTTAATTGTGCTCCAATCACCAAATGCCAAAAATTACTCAAGTCGGCAGAAAAGCAGGTGCAATTTTGCAACAACCCATTCTGAAAGCAGAGCATGGCCCAGCTCAGGGGAGCGCAAGAACACCACTGCCCCGCAGGCACCAGGAGAGGGCTCCCTAGCTCAGGGGCAGCAGTATTGGTGAACTCCAGTCTGTGCTTAAACAGCACTGGAGAGAGAAAGCTTCCTAAACCAGCCTTCCTCACATCATCTAAAAGCCTCCCAGACACTACTGACCTCTGCTTAGGTGACACCTGCACCAAAATGAGACCAAGAGGGATATAATTTATGCTACGGGTGATGAGGGTTCAGGCTTCGGGGGGGTGGGGAAGGGGTAAATACATCATATTTTCCGGCTACCAATGCAACACCCTAGTGCTAGGTCAGGATTTCATTCCCCCATGCAACATTTACAGCACTCCACTAAGTCAAGCTGGCAGGCTCTGTGGCTAGTGCTCCTGTAGCCTCTCCTGAGATCCCTCATCTAGGCCTTGGAGATGATGGGGAGAAATGTTTCTCTTCTCATGTTTTTGGGCTCAATGACACAAACTACTTCAGGCGCACAGTAAACACTGGTTAGCTTTTTACCTGTAACCTTTGCCTTGAAGGGGCTGCCCACTATGTGGTTAGGTCCACCATATTTAACTCCAATTAAATAGTTTCCTGGAGCCATGGGTGTGTACATGACTTTGTAACCTTCTGGAGTTTCCTGGCAGTCCATTTTCACCTTTGATGGCCCTTCAATTGTAACAGAGAGGGTACCTGGACCAGCCTTGGTCGTGTTAATGAAAAACTCCGACTGCAATCCTAGAAAGACGTAGCACAGTAAGACACACTCTTCCTCACACCCAGTTACAAAAGCAGCCTCAGTTATTACATAGGATGGGTAGTTCCGTACCAGACAAGGCTGCACATAGGGAGGGACAGCACACACACCCCCCCAGCATCCTCACATGGAGGCTCTGCACCCCAGCAGCCTCCCCACCAACACTCAGCTCCCTCCTCCGCTCCTGTTATGCGACTGTGTGGGAGAATGAATCATGAGAGCACTTCAGGGACAAAATGGAAGTAATTTGGAATCAAAAGACTGGCTTGAAGAGAAAACTCTGAGAACAAGAGCCTTTCTGCTGGGTGTTGGAGCCTGTGCCAACACAGACAGCCTCCTGCAAGGCTAAGCTCGGGAAAACTCAGAGCCATCTCACTGCCTGGACTGTAAATCAGCAGTGAAGAGCCCACAAGAAAGCAAGAGAGACAAGAGACAGGAGATCTCCTGGAGGAGACGGGTGCTTGAACTGCTTGGCAGCAGCACTCCCAAGCAGTCTGTGGAAACAAAAGCTTGCTTAATTACAGCATCTGGTTAACACAGCTGAATTATTGCTCCTAATACTAAGCCAATGACACAATGCCAGCAACACAAGAAAAAATTAAGCAAGGCTTTCAGCCCCCCACTAATTTACTGTCCAACTCTGGCTTCAAATATTTATGATCTTTGGGCTGTTGTATGAGACTCTGCTAAGGAGGAGTAAGTGCTCGAGCTCAGTCAAAACCAGGATGGTTACAGGAAAGTTCATGCATGCAACTGAAGCATGCAGACATGGTGAACTAGGGGAAGTTTCAAGCCTCTCCTCCACACAAGAGGCTGCTGTGTCACAAGCCGAAAGAACCCAGCTCCCACAGACGGTTGTACCATCTTCCGGGGCTTTAGCAGTAAATCTCACTGGGGCTGCCTGTGAGGCAACAAGAGCTGCACAACCAGAGGAAGATTAATTTCCAAAGCCAACAAGCTTCACACAGCTTCTCACTGAAGACTTCTTGCTCCGAAGTCACTGCTGTTTCCATGTGCCCCAGATGAAGGCTCGCTTTGTTGGAGGCTGCAGACATGCACCCCTCCTGGGGGGACATTTCAGGTGCTCAGCCACTGGCTATTGAAACCTCTACACTAGGTCATTGTTCAGAAACTGCTGCTCAGCAGCTCCCAGGGCACTGAGCTTTTGGCAGCCGCCAGGATTCAACAAGGGGGCACAGAGTAACTTTGCTGAAGTTAAAGTCTATTTAGATTAAAAACAAACAAACCCGAGTGCTTTTACAGATGAAGAAAAATTGCCCTGTCCCTGATGCATCAGTGGCTAGTACTAATGAGTGCTTTTGTTTCCACCTATTAAAGCAGCACAGACTACAATATCTTTATTTCTACACAATATAGCTGCCTGTTTCCAAACCCAACTGCTTGGTTTCTCCAGAACAGCAGAAGCTGTGATCAAAGAACTGCAGTAGTTACTTTTTTTTCCCCCAGGAAAGCAGAAAGGTATGAAATGGGATCCACAAAAGACATCAATAGATAGGGTAAGAGGAACGAGCTATCACCTTGCCTATCAAAAGGTAAAAAACTATCAGTTTTACTCTGCTGCTCACCTGTGTGTAGCCTAGTAGGGCACACAGTTAAACAAACCAAAGTGCACATCCTGGAATATTTTCATACTTTCTTACTAAGGCAGTAAATCATATAAATAAGAAAGAAAAAAAAAAAACAAACCCTAAACCCTGCATTCTTGAGTTGAGAACTATCAGATGGGGCAGCCACAGCAGATAAGCAAGGGTCAGATTTCCAAGAAGAGTCAGCATCCGCACTGCATCTTAAGCACATGTAGCACACTACAAACAGAACAATACTCCATACTCCCTGGAGTTTACACACCAAATTACATTTACCCTGAAATTCCTTAGAGATGCAAGCACTGAAGAAAAGCTAACTGGGTACATATGGCCTTGCACCCATTTAAGTAACAGTGGTATGCAAGTTAAACAAGACTCCTTTAGCTAGACAGCCAACTCAGTATCTGCATTCATAAAAGCCTCCAGCCTTTGCTGTTCATGTTCATGCATGGAAGGGAGCCAGAGCACCTTGGGAGCACTTACACGGAGCTAAGCTAACCAGCAGAGTCGTAGCCCAGCTGCTAACCAGTTCAAGGGAACTCATGCTGTAGTTGCTGGTTTACATAGGTTTTAAGTTTGTTCTGTCTCAGTATAACCTGCAGACTTGCCAATAGATGGTTATAAGACTTGAGAAGCATGCAAGAAAGCAAAATTAGCCTAAGGTCAGCAGAGAATGTGTGTTAGTTCAGCTGCCTTAGCAGGGAAAGTCATGTACATGCCTAGGAACAGGTTCTGCCTCTCTCAACATCCAAGTGCCAACAGGTCTGCATCAGAGCTGTAAAAGCAGGGTTACCTGTGGTACCGCTCTCCAGGCCGGCCCCATATGCTGTGACGAGTGCGGGGTTGCCCGCCTGCCCGGGCTCCCCAACACGCACTTTGAAAGGGCTGCCCACAACGTGGCTCCCATTGAACTTCACATCGATCGAGTGAATGCCGTTCTCATGGGGGATGAACCGAACGGCATACTTATCTGCAAGAGGGGATATAGCAGAGAGAACAATGAAACAGCAAGTAAACCAGTGCAGGGCCGAGTAGCAACCCAAGCAAGGCTTCGTAGTGCTTTGACATATGTTGGTCTCACCTCAGGACAACTCAGCAACACAAGCTGCTAAGCTCATGCTTAAGTAGGAAAACACTGCATTTATCACAAGAGGTGTCATGGGTTGCATTTTCACCTTGTCTACCAGGACCTGATCTCAGCTGTCATCTAGTCTGCAGGGTGAGTTTTAGTGTTATTTGCCTCACATGTGCACTAAACATGACAGCTTAATCACAGCCCAACCTGTCAGCAGGCAAGGGAGCAGCACAGAGAAGCAAAGCAGCTGGTAAGAGAAGGCCGAATCTTACCAGCGGTTTCTCTGACACCACACCTTTATTTAATAAAGTCAGTTAGCAATTTGCTGATATTTAACATTTTTGATTGCTTGTTAACCCAGAGAAGGACTGATCTTCCCCAGCCAGACAGCTGCTGTCTGTAGTACAGACCATAAATCATTCAGGCTTCAAGAGAAAAAGAAAAGCTCATTGCTGAAATTGGTGCTGAGCTTTCAGTAGTATTTGCTTATATTCAGCTTCCTTGGCCTTTTGTATGAAGGAGTGCAAGTTAAAAAATAAACTATTAGTCAAAGATGGAAGCATAGCTTTGAAAAATAAACTTTTTCCCTGGCTAAATTCAACAAACCACATCGTATTTCATCTCTGTTTAATATCACCGTACCTTCGCTGGCAAGCCAAGACTTAAATATCTGTATCTTACACAAGTTAGGCCTCAGTCATTTCAGGAGCTATCTAGGAAAAACATAGACATAACCCTGACCAAACAACTCTTGACAGCAAGAGGTCATTCTCCAAGGCAGGTGCTTGTCCCTTGGTTACACTGCTGACAAGCCAAAGGGACTGAATTCCCTCGCTACAGGGCATGAGCAAGTTTTGGAGGTCACCCAGTTTGCTTCAACCAACACAAAGCCGTGCTCACCTGGCTCCAGCTCGGACACATGGCACTCTTCTACAGCTCCGGAGGGGCTGTGGACTTTGGCATCGATCTTGCCCTTTGCCCCATTCAGCCTTATAGCAAAGGATGCTGGCTGATTAACTTTTAATCCAGACTCCTGAGAATGCAACAGTCAGATTATCAAATTTAAACTTCTTGTATCCAACAGCACAAGATTTGTGGCAGGGAAATAACCACTTTTGCACAGGGTTTTTTCAATTTCAACAAAAGGTGTAAAGCTGTGACTTGTCTTTACTCTCAGATCAGAAGCCCTCTCTCCTAGGGGGTGGCTGACTCAGCAGTCACCCATGTTGGCTAGGCTGATTTTTCCCATGGTAACACACTCGAATGGGAAGCCAACAACTCTGCCAAATCAGGCAGAGGCAGGTTTAGGACACTAATCCCCTGTTACCACTGAAGGCAGCCTGTGGTATTCAGGCACTTGATTTAAAGGATGTTTAAGCTATAGCTCCATTTTTCAGCCCGTTCATTCATTCCAGATTCATTCAGGGGAAAACCTCTGATGATACAATTGTCTGAAAGAGTAATATGCATGTTTATATTTGCCACAAGAGGCTGCATTTAGAACACCACCACAAGACTTCTTAACATAAGAAAGCAATTTAAATCATGAAACCAGATGTTGCTGTGTGTCAGGCCATCGGCAGAAGGCAAGGCAGCTCAGCATCCGTGCTGCAAAGGGCCTCAACCAGAGCAGCCCTTGCAGCTACCCAGCAGTAATATTTTATACTTAACATACTTTACCTGATTTCATTTTCAACTAAATCCTGAAGAGGGAAATAAATGCAACTGAGTAGAACTGAGGTACAATATATAAAGCAAGTCCCTGATGTGGGTTTAGCAAAAGCTGATGCTGCCCACTGTGCTCTGTTACTGAATACTCAGCTTTATCTGCCTCTCCAGGACTCAACTGAAGCAAGTATTCCTGTCAAAGAGTCTTTAAATGAAACACAAGAGAAACATCAATACCACAGTGACTAATTAACGCCCTTGTAACTCCTGGTTAGAAGAGATACTATCAGATCAGACTGCCCTGATTCATTTACACAGCCACGGTGGAAGAGTCCTGCAGCCCAGACCAACTCCTGGGGACCACAGCTGGGATATATCCAAAAAAAACCCCACAGTTGAATCCCCCTTGATGAGAGCTGAGGTATCGTATATTTAGACACAGATTCTCAGTCTCACATCCAAGTTTCTGGCTTTGAAGATTTAAGTCAGGCCTTTAATGTCACTTGTATTTTAATGTACATAACCACACACATACCAAAATGATATGGTGAGGTTAAGGTGAGGTTAACAGATGAGCCCAGACCAACTACAAAGCTGTGATTCATTCTGACATTCACTACTGTTCATGAATCATCAGAGCTGTGACTGTGGTTGCATGACCTCAGCCAGGCAAATCTGTGCTCTGAACTCATGGTGGGGCTCCCTCCATCTGCCCACTCAAACGCTCCAGCAAAGCTGCAGCTACATCCCAACCACGGAGCCCTGCACCAATGTGCCTGTGGAAACCGTGCTCCTCAATGTGCCAATCACGTAACTCAGTATCAGCACAATCACATTCATGTTACAGTTCCCCCCTGGCTAATGTGGGTGGAAGAAAAGTTTTACGTCTTTCTGTGCTCTTTCTAGAGCCTCTTATTCCTAATTCCCAAGTATTTTGCTCAGTTGAGCCTTCTGCCTTCATATTTTGGCTAACTAGAGCTGGGCAACTCTACCAGCCCGTTACCAAGGGGCCAGCTGCCAAAAATCTCTCTAGCTGCAGGCTAAGTTTTAAAACAAGCACCAGCCAAGGCAAGGCTATTATTAAGAAGGGACAACCATTTTGGTCTTGGAGAACAAGGACGAAATCAGTCTGTGTGGTAAGTTTTGGAGATGTTTCCTTATGTCTCACCTGAAGGCTAGTGACAGTGAGCCTACGAGCATCATCGGAGGGGGCGATGACAGGAACCAGGTAGGGGCTTTCAGGAATGTGTTCATCATTGAACTTTATGGACACTTCATAGTTGCCTGCAGGGACAAAAGAAACAGGGAGTGTCCTTAGTTTCTTTGACAGCAGCATTCAGTGTTATTCCAGCATGACTTAGTCTTGGTATGTACCTGGCTCTTGAACTATGTATGATACACCACAAGATCCATCTTTATGGTCCTCAAAGGCAATTTCTGCTTTACTTGGGCCTTCTACAGCAATAGACAGTCCTCCAGCTCCAGCTTCCCGTGTCCATATACTGAACTCAGCTGTTAAAACACACGAGAGCACACATAAGTGTCAGTTTGCTGCTTCTGGGCTGCAGCTCCTTCCTAACAGACCACGCAGCATCCCATACTTATGTGTATGAGGAAAGGTGCCTCACCCATCTTCCTGGGTGATAACACTTAGCAGTTTCTCCAAAAGGCTCCTATTAGCCTTGAATTAGCTTATCTGCTCCATATAACACACCTTACAACCTCAGGCTCATCCTGTGAGAGCAGTCAGTTTCCAAAACATGGATTTCCAGACTCCATCTGCATGACACAGCAGTATTATTTCCCCCCATCTTGGGGTGAACCTACAGCATTACATTAAGCTCTGCTTAAGCTTTCAGAGGACAGAAGTCAACAGAAACCAAAGCACTGTGCTGCAGCCCCCACAAGGTGGGCACTGGGCCCTAGTGCAAGCAGAGGACTCACCTGGGACACCCGTCTCTCCACGCTCCAGCCCTGGGCCTCCAGCTCTCACTTTATGGGCTCCTCCCTCGCCCAGCGGTCCCACCGTGAACTGGAAGGGGCTGCCTGGCACCGGCTGCCCTCTGTATTTGACATCCACAGTGTGGACTCCCATTTCTTGGGGCACAAAGCGGACGCAATAGGTGTTTTTGTCAGCTTCTACAATTTCGGCATCGAAGTTTCTCCCAGAGGGACTAGTTACCTGGGCTGTCATATCCCCACAATCAATTTCTAACAAGAGAATAAAAAAAAATGCAGATTAGAAAGTGACAAATGTTTTTGGTATTTTGTTTTTGGAAGCAGGACCTGAGCTCACACAGTACAAATGACAGAAGAGGCACATAGGTGCCAGATTGTATGCTGTGTGTTGCTGAGCAGCAAGCCTGGCCAGTTACAGCAGGTGCTATGGAGGCAGGTGAAAAGACTGCCTCCTGTACACAGAATAGATTAAGGCCTCCCTGATACTTCTTTCTCTATATGCTAATCAAGTTTATGTTATTTTTAACCATTGAGACCACACTACCAGGGTCTCTTTCCTCAGCTCTCTTTATATGAGGATGTTTTAACAACACTGAAGTTCCTATTTCTACTGCTTCAGGTACACCCAAGCTATACAAGGGCAAGTTATGGTTCTGAGGATGACGACATTGGTTACCTGGAATTTTTAGGTTCAGATCACATATGCTTCCTACTGTTGCAACAGAAGGAGCCCTTCTTGTTCGTGTGATGCTCTCCTTAACTCTTCCTTCACCACTTATCTTCACAGTAAATGGGCTGCCTGTAAGTACCACAGCAAGTCATTCATTTCTGCTCATTACACACTGCATCAAGGGAAGGAGCGAAAGCTTTGTCAGACTTGTAGTGAATCACAGGCGGAAGATTTAGAGCCAGCTAGCAGTCAGGTCCAAGTGAAATACACTCATGTAAGCAGAATCTGGATTGCTGCTGACTGTGGAGATTACTGGTAGGATGTTCCTGAATCTTTGGGACTTATGGTCCAAGCCAGATCACACAGCCCACCCACAGCTCCAGTGAATGGCCAGCTAGGTAAGGCTTTTGGCTACTAACCAAAAAGTTCCCAACACTTCTGCTTACCTGGAATATGTTCATCTGCAAATTTAGTGGACACAATGTACACACCAGGTACAGTTGGAAAATAGGACACTTTGCAAGTTCCATCCTCCAGGTCTTCAGTTTGGATATCTACCTTGCTGGGTCCTTCAACTGCCAGTGAGATCCCACCATAACCTACAATACAGCAAAGTTAGCCTCAGATTTCCATAGTGCTATTACAAATTTGACATAAAATAGTCCAAACCCATAGCAGTAGCTAGCCAGTAGGTTTGCATCACAGTGAGCATATGGGAGTTGCATGATACCATAATGACATTTTTGTAGTCCTTACTGCATATTCAAAGTGCAGCATGCATTCAGCACCTAAAATGCTCTGACCATATCTCTTTAATTTAATTAGTGCTGTAAAGTTAGCTTGAAAGGCTGTGGCCAAGGCTCCACATTAAACCAAAATGGAAATATCTTCCCCATTTCTTTGTTGTTGTACACAACAACACTAGAACAAACACCATCAAATGAAAGAAAAGCTTCATCAGTGTCTCAGTGACAGTGCTTTGGCTGTAACAGAAGACATCAACCAAGACAACACAAAGCATTTTAGAAATTAACAGCAATGCCTGTAGCTAATAACTAACAATAATGACTGTGCATGCTTAACACATCTCTCATTGCACCTCACAGTCCCTCTGTGATGGAACTAACCCGCATCTCTTGTGTCCACAATGAAGTCACACATTTCAAAGGTTCGTCCTTCTACTAAGCCACGTCCAAAAACTCTTGCTCGTCTGGCATCTCCTATCTCAGACTGGACCACCATGATTGTTACAGGGCTGTTTGGTACATGGCTCCCATTTTTCTTGATGCTAACCAGATGTTCTCCCACTTCTCGTGGAATGAATGAAATTCCTACAAAACAGAAAAATGTAACAAACTTACTCACTTTTTATGCATTTATACTTGATTCAAATGCCTTAATCACACCAAGAAGTGAAATACTGAAAGAGCACCCTCTTTATACATGTTGACATGTTGCTCTCAACTGGGCCACAAAGCCATTCACATATGCTGACAAAAAGCACTATGTCTTCATAGTCACAACCTGCAAGCCAACAAAAGAGGTCATTTTTCATACTCTTCTGTCTTTGGCCAATGGTACCAAACAACTTCATCCACTTAGTTTGACAATGCTCTTCTGGGAAGGAGCAGGAGAGTCATTTTATGTAGCAAAGCAAACTGGAGTAGGCGCTACTATACTACTTTCTCAGAACACAACTGTCAGAGCTTACCAATGTGGTTATTGGGTAGCCTCTTCAGAAGACAAGGCTCATCACGACCTGACGGGGCTTTAATGGTGGCTGTTAGGAGACTGAGGTCAGTCTCATTGATGTCCAGCAGAAAGTCAGCAGCAGAACCAAGCTTAACCTGGGACCGTCTTCTGTTATCATCTGAATACATAAAGAGAGATGAGTCAGAAGTTATCACAAAGTTAAGTGCAGAACAAGTCAGGGCACTTCACATTTCAGCCACAAACCAGGTCCATCATGCCATCAGAGGTTTTCCTCTGATGCTTCCAGAAGTCTAAACTTCATACCTGTGATCTTGGCCGTGAATGGGCTGCCTGGGATGTGCTTGTCGTTGTACTTGACCAGAATGCTGTAGTTCCCAGGCAGAGTAGGTAGGTACGTGACTGTGCATGTCCCGTCTTTGTTATCAATGCAGCTGATCTCTGCTTTTGAAGGGCCTTCGATAGCCAAGTCCAGCCCACCTAGGAAACAACAACAGTACATCTTTGTGTATACCAAGTCCAAAGACTTGGTCCATAGAGGAAGATCCAGTGCTTGGTACTGAAAATGCAGCTTAGATGCATGTTTTCAACGAAAGCAGTAAAAGGAGCTCAAGCCAATCCACTAAGATCAAAGCTCTATTTAGTCTGCCAGCTTTACCTAACAGTGAGTCAACATCCACTATATCTAAGCTGCTGTCAGTTTATTTTTAATTCAACATACCATTTGCACCCTGTACCACAGGGTACATCTACTACTCTCGGGAAGAGGTAGTAGAACAGTTTTCACTGCAAGTTACAACCTGGTATTTGCAAAAGCCATCTGCATCACACCAGAGATTCACAGTTGGACAGAATAATGTAAGTTAACGCTGATGCACCTAACTTCCAAGAAGCGTCTAGTTTTGGGTAGGAGGACTTTAAAGAACAGACTTACCCTCTCCTGCATCTTCTGTAACAATGGTGAACGTTGCTGGTTTATTCGCAACCCCATAAATGAGGCCAGGCCCATAAGCAGACACACTGCCACTGTTTGGATAATTCACATAGAACTGCAGAGGGCTCTCTACAGAAAAAAGAAAAAAGGGAAGGTGGGGGGAGCAAACAAAAGAGGAAGGATGAGTGGCCTGGTCTGCAAGGACAAAACAGACACTGAACTGCTCTAACCCAACAGGATCTTATTCTTATGCTTACTGACACCCATGTTCTTCAGCGCCGCTCCCACTACTAAATATTTGAAGAACCTTTATGCAACTGTCATGTACTCAAAAAACTGAATAAGCCTCTCCTTTTAATTTCCAAAAGATACTTCTCCACAATTTGTTCCACATTCAGTCATGACAAAGTAAGTGCTACTCAAATTACCAGAGATAAGCTTAAATGATGTTGTAAAGGGTCCTATTCATTACAAGTTTATTTTTAGCACATTAAACCAGAACATGACTCAGAAGCCGGCTTTCAGTTCAGGCACAGATCCTGCATTTTAGTAGCTCAGAATTAGGAACTAGCAGAGCACATTGTCAAACTCAATGAACGTGAACTAGCAAATTTGAAGGGTATCCAAAACCATATTTGCCAGCCTCAGATTAGCTAAGCTGATGCACAAGAACAAAAAGTACAGTCACCAATAGCCAAGTGGTTTCAAAAAAAGGCACAGATAGCTCTTAAGGCCAAAGCTAGATTTTGCAGCTGAGAGAGTAGCAAGTTTGATTCATGACAGTCTTCAAGAAGGAAACATTACAGCACATCAGCCTGTCCACGTGCAGGGCGATGTTCTTATTGAACCAATAGACCCAACAGCTTCGTACTTGTGGAGGTGCTATATCCATACAAAGTGCTGAAGATACTGAAGTAGCACCATGCATCAAAGTTATTGAGCCTCCTGCTTCAATCAAAGTTAACCTTTGTTTCTGAAACGCAACCAGCAGCCCAGTTCAGCCAGTGCTGAAGGCATTTTATCTCATGTCTACACATTCTTCTACAGATCTGTCCCTTTTTGTCCTAGCCCCATGCAGCAGCATGCCTAGAGAACTGCGGGGCAGCACAGCCTCCAGACAAGGCACAGCTTCAGCTGGGGAGCTGGTGAAGTAAGGACAAAAGAAGAGAAGAGAAAGGGAGTGAAAGGCAGTGGTTTCTGCTTGTTAAGAAGCAGCCAGGAAGAAAGGAAGATTACAGCTTAGCGTGCATGTGTGTTTTATTTTATTGCAATGAGATGGAAACAGTAACTATAGTGTTTTAGCCACTTAGTCCTCCCCACAGATTGGAGATTTTATGCCAATGCAGTTTTAAGGATAAACATACACTGTACCCACTAGTTTTGTTGAGCACCATGGCAGTAAATTTCAACCTGAAAAAAATGGTGGTTAGAAAATTGTATGTTTCTTCTTCATAATAAAAATGCCACAAAAGCTGGTTTCCAAAACCAAGCTCCATTTTAAGCCTGGCTGGTACTATTAAACCACAATGGAAGCTCACATGTGCCAGCACTTACTCCTTTGCTTTAGTTGCTCTCTAGGCTGCTTGCAGATGAACTGCTGCAGCAGTAAGACATCTCAGGAAGTTCTTACTGCAGTGTATACAAGTAAGCATTAGAAACCCCACCACGGAGCAGATACATCCTCAGGACACTGCACTCGGATTTTCATCACCTGCTTTGTCACACTCACCTGGGATGTGCTTTCCCATATACTTTATGTGCATTTCATGCAGCCCGACCTCAGTAGGAGCATATCTCACTGTTACTGTGCCATCTTTGTTATCCACAATATCTGGAGTATCTGTCTTTCCAGAGGGCATGTGTACTTCACCTACAAAAAGCCACCATGGGAGTTACAGAAGGAGAAGCTGCCTGCTTCCCCTCTCCCACCCACAAAGAATTGTCTAGCCATTTAAAACAAGCATTTTAAATTGTTAAATTCCTTACCCACAGGCACAAATAGGAGACTAATGGGAACACTAACCAGACATGTTTTCTGCTTAAGCTACATGAATGCAACACAGTGGTAGACATCTGGCAAGCAGTCCTGTGACCTTACAAACTCTACAGGGAGAGCTGTTTGCTTCAGTCCCTGAAAATTCCACAACCAGTGGCACGGAAGCTCTGATCTACCTCGTCACAAGATGTTCCCTCTCCTGCATCTCTTTCATAATGGAAAGATCGACTGTCCCTTCACCAGCAGGGACGTGCCAGGGCTTGGGGTGGGACTGCTGAGCTAGAGGGCAGCAGGGGACACAGGCCTGTGTGTGCAGAAGGTTACTGCAACTGGGGCGTTACTGAGGTGATGCTCTCAGCTGCCAGACCTATGGAAGAGGGGTCGCCTGTTTTGGAGGAGGCATATGACAGGAATGCAGGATTAGATTGTTTTGCAGCATCTGCACAAAATAAATACAGGAGCTTATCAAGGATGCAGGTAGCTGCTTCAGAGGGGAAAAAGCAGCAATAGGTCCTACAGCGCAGTAGCTCATAGCTTAGCATGGAGGACCACGGCAGCACCAAGAATCCCCTCATTTAACTCAAACCATCAGCAGGGTGTATCCTACTAATCCTCAGTGGGTGCCACTTGATATGAAATTAAACAACCAAGTTGCTGTCAGGATACAATCATTCACATGCAGTCTAGACCACCCAGACTGTTAGCTGCAAATGGAAAAACATGCTAATAAAAGGCAAAACCTCCCCAAGAGGCTACGCATACTCCAGGTACCTGTTATTTCTCCTTTCCTTACAGCAAAAGGGATAACCATATCAAAGGGCCTGAATCCCATGCCATTCATGTCTCCAACCGGGACATATGCTTCTTCTGTGACCTAAAGGAAGCAAAAGGATGGGTCATTTCAGAAAGGAGGGTAGACCCAAATGAACACTGAGCAACTCCACCATGAGCACAAGCAGAAGAGAGCGTGCCGTGATTATCGCAGCAGCAACAGGACTGGGCTCAACCAGAGCAGTGTCTGGCCAAGCTCTCCTTCACAACACCACCACACCGCAGAGCAGAGCGAATCAAACACGAATCAATGGAAGACATGCTGGAAAAAAGTGAGAGATAAAATGGAACACAAAGGGATGGAACAAAATGTAGCACACACAAGACCCAAAGTGGCTCCATCTGAAAGGAATTAATTGCTTAAAGCCTGGAAGAGAAAGTGATTTTTGAATGGGGCAGAGTGATTGCAACACAAAATGGACAAAAGAAACAAGTTTCACAATGCGACTCTGGACTCAAGACACTGTGCTATTTGACTGTGAAAACAAAGCGATGCATTTGGGTTGCTTTTGCCAACAGTAGACATTGCAGAAGTAGAAGCTGCTGTAGGTGTAATGATCCTCTTCGTGTTTAAATGAGAGTTTATTTGAAGGCTCCCTTCAAGCAGCAAAGAAAAAATGAGGTGCGGATCCCAAGAACAATTCATCAAACAGAAAGAATGAACACAGTGACGAGAGCGATTCAGGCAGTCCCAAGAAGCGGGCTGTCGTCTGGAATGGAACACAGATGGCGAAAAATAGCTGAAAAATGTAAAAATTGTGTACCCAAGGGCGGAATCCGGGAGGGGAGGCGCCCACTGGCTCCTGCGACCGCACGGCAGCATCATCTGCATCTACAGCCTGGGCAGGGGTAAAGGCAGGTTAGCTGTTACTCCAGCATGGAAGCAGTCCTGCCTTTCTCAGTACAGAACATGCAGCTCCTTCCAAGCTGCCCAACACCTTCCTCCCACCATGCAGCCCTCCCAGACCCCTCACTGTTGCAAGGATCCTGGATTCAGCCAGGGAGCTGGGAAGCTGCCTGTATCCATAAGCATTGGGCATGGGGGGAAGCCACCAGCCAGTACGTGCCCCGTTGCTGGGAGCTTGGGAGGGAAGCTGGAAGCAGTGGAACTGAATTTCATAGTTGCTTTTCTATGGGACTGGTGCAGGGAGGGAAGTGAAAGGTTTACACCTAAGATGCAAGTCTCCAAGCACCGCACGGCACAGGGAGCAAGCCAGGAGGCAGGGGTGCTGTTGCCGTGGGAAGGCTGCTCCCGGTTCATGCACTTGGGTGACTGACCCAGCCCACGTCCAGTCATAGCTGCAAAGCTATTCTTCTGATTCACTGCTGGGATAGCGTTGTCAAGGCATCAAGTGTGTTTTCCCATGGCACAGCCTCCCTTCCCACCAGGCATGCCAAGAGGATGACTTGTAAATTCCCCATCTCCCCCACTTCACTCAACCACAGGGGCTGGGGTTGACACTCATGCAACACAGCTCCGCTGGGCTCACTACTGCCTGCTCACGCCACTGCAAACCATTCTCACAAAATAACCCACTGGAAACGTATCCATGGAAAGACTCCACTAGGAAAACCAATGCAAAACAGAAATACTGCTGTTTCACTGTTCACTGCTCCCCGCTGAGACACCCAAGTCAAACACGTACTCTGTATCAGTCAGCTAGGAAGTGGGAATTCTGGCTGGCTGGGAGCGGGTGTCCTGACCTCAAGAGGCATTTCCTGTGGTGAGCTTTGAGCAGGGACCAAGGGAGTAATTTCTCTTGCTGAAATCTTCAGAGACACCAGTAACAATCCTCCAGAGTGGCAGGTAGGAAGAGATGGTGTGCCTGGCCCCAAGGACTTGCCTGTGAGCTCCAGCCAGACCCAGCACAAATACAACCATCTGGCTTCATGGACTGAGATGTGCTGAAAGCCACCTCAGCTGAGAGTACAAGTCCAAGACTTGTTTTCCCAACACAGGGAACTGTTCTTCACATGAAGGGCTTCTGTGAGCCCCGAGAGGCACCTCATCTGCTCCTCGGGAGGGCTATGGCTTTGTTTGCTTTTTAAACCTAAACATGCTGAAGTACTGCACATTGGCAGGAACATAATTAGAAGGAGAGTGATTTGGCTACAACAGTTTAACTAGCACTTGCAAATCATTTTTAAGGGCGAGCTAACAGCCTGCTTCCCTGGGATCTGTCAGCAGGCCATTCCTTATTTTTGGGTCAACATCATAAAGAGTGAGACACAGACAAATCAGAGCACTGTATCTGACAAGGGCTGAAGTAATTAGTTGTAGAAGCTGATTACAACCACCCTTACATCATTTAGAACAGGAACTACATGGTCAGGAAATGAAAAATTCATTTGTTCAAAGAAGCCAAGTCTTCATCTTGTGGTGGCTTCTATCCCTCTTCACTTAACTGTATCGCCTGCTCAAAATAAGCTCTGCATGTAACAAGGGTTCATTAGCTCCTGGTAGTCTAATGAATGCCTAAAGAAACATTTACACACAGAGTTAACCTATCACTAAATAAAATGTGGCTGCAGGAATCTGAGTGGGAGGTATTTCCGGAGCAGAGCTGGCTTACCATGACGGTGAATGGACTGTTGGGAATGTCCACCCCACCAAAGCGGACATAAATCACATAGGTTCCTGGTTTGGCAGCAGTGTAAAAGATATCGTAAGTGCCATCCTCATTTTCAACAACATCTGCTTCAGCTTCTGTCCCATCTGGTGTCAGGACGGTGCATGTCACTTTTCCCTTCCCTGCTGATTTGGCATCTACCACAAAACCAACCTCTTCGCCAGTCTTCACAGTGGGTGCAATTCCAGGACCTATAAGGCAATTTTAGTTACAGAAAGTGCTCAGGGGATATTTTTCCCAGGCAGGACACCCACAGGCACCTAGGAAGCATGGCCCCAAAACACCATATAACAAAGGAGGCTCACAGTGTTGATCAGCACAGGGGCATGCAAGAGCCAGTTACCAGCTTTCCTTCTCCTCTGCAGTCAGAGCGGCTGGATGAGAACAGAGGGATAAAAGCTAAGTTTGAAGAAAGCAATGCCTTAACTGGTGCTCCAATCATCATAATACTCCTTTATGCAGGGCCAAAGGCACTATCCTCTGCCCTGGCCAGCAACTCAGCTGTCACTGCTTTTACATAAACCTCACTCTGTAAGCAGCTATAAAAGGGCACAGTAGCAGCCATGGCCATGTTTCCTCCCACATTACTCACAAATGATTTTCCACTGTTCTGCCACACATCCAGAAAGAACAGAATATCATGAAACAATGCTCAAATTGTAGCAATCTGATCCTGCCTGAAGAAAGCTGTGTTTAAATGAGGACTATTAAGTCTGATTTGCAGCACGTACTTAATACTCCTGCTTTTGACCACCACTTGTTACCAGGTAAATGGTTCATTTTCAAGTGGCAATGAACCTGCCAGTTTAATGCCTTGACAGTATTCCAGAGTCTACTCCTACAGCGATTGTATTTCAGCTTTACAGCAGAGAATCAGAGGCACCTCTTGGAAAGAGGAAATTTAAGCTGGCGTCTGACAGTAACCTCCCTCCCAGTTATTTTGAACTATTAGCAATTTGATTTGCTTGGAAGAGTATCACATTCAGCCATTAAGGCCTCTTTTAAACAAATTCTGAAGCAAAGGGAATACCTGCTCTGTGTTTTCCATTGTGCCAGGAACATGTCTCTGTTTAAGCAGGCTTGAAAGGAGCCAGCGGCTGGACAGGCACCAGGTATGCTCTAACTAAATGATGAAGGTGAGCAGCGTGTTGGGGCACTTTCAAAGGTTAATCACTTTTAAAACTTAATCAGAGATTAAGTTTCCCTGTTCAATTTGGTCTCACCTTGTTTATTTTAAAATTGGGGGATTTAACATTCAGTGCCATTTTTGTAACTAGTTCCTGTCACTTCTGCTCCCTGGGAGCAACCTTTGGCTGGCTGGGAGGTGGCAACGCACTGCAATGGCCAGCCCAAGTTATATTTACATCCTCCAAATTAATTCTGGGTTTGCTGGGTACAAAAAGCTTCTTGCAACACTCAGAGTGAGAGGAGCATGATGTAGTGAACGTGTGCGGATGTGCTCTTTTTAAATCAACCTCACTGCATTTCTCAGCAGGATTTATCTAGGCCAAAATAAGCATCAGACTTCAGTTGCATTTGGCTGTTTCTAACCACCCAGGCAGACTGACGGATTTTGCTAGAGAATGCAAGAGATTTCTGCTTACCCACAGGGTGGACACTTCTTTATCGCCGGGAAAACACTCTTTTAAGAGCAGCCAGATTACACAACTCTCTAGCGTCTTCTACCTCCATTACATCAACCGTACCATGCTCAGAAGGCAGCTTACCAAGTGCCAACACTCACCTGTGGCCAAACACTTGCTGGCATCCCCAGCTGGAGATGCCCGGATCCGATAGGGAGAGGACGGGATATCATCTCCACCGTACTTAACACCAATCGTATAGCGTCCTGTTTTGTCAGGGACATAGGTGACTGTGTAAGTGCCATCCTTGTTGTCATGAATGTCCACTCTCTTGGGTTTGCCCTCTTGATCCTGAAGAGTGCAAAACAGAAGGCTTAGCCACTATGAAGTTAGTTATGAATTCCTTTAGCAGGGTAGAAAATCTGTTCACAACCATGTTCAGATAGCCTGAAACAAATACAGAACTGCAGCTTTTTGAGGGTTAAATATATTTCACTCATGGACTAGTATGAGAAATAGACTATTAGGAGCAAAAAGATATCAGACCACTATAAAACAATCAGTGCTATTATTCACTACCTTTTGTTTGATAAAAGAACATTTATAAGATGCAGAAAGGGTTTTAATGAACTCTATATTAATTGGAAGAAGTTTTAGGCTTCATCGTCATGTTGCTGCTGGAAACAAAGAACATTTCCTGGGTCCTGAGGCACAGATCAATAGCCAGACTGAATACAAGAATTAAAGAGATGCACAAACAATACAGATCTGAGATTCAGCATTAAGCTTTCGTATCTACAACCAAGATCATCAATGTGCATGTTTCCAAAGAAGATACTTCAAGCCTCAGCTTTCAGCACAACTTGTCAGCTGCAAAACATGAAGCATTTTAGAAAGTCTTCAGGTCTGCATACAGGGAACTGCATGTTGATGCCACTTTGTATTTTATCCCTTACTACTACCTGAGGTATAGCGCAAGCTGCACAGGATTTGGTACTTTCAGTACAGCATGAAAGAGCTTACTCCTTTCAGCAAGCCTTGTGAAACATTTGACATTCAACAGCTCAGAACAAGAAGCAAACAAATGCTGTGAGAAGGATCGCCTATGCACCCCCATCATGCAGCAATTGTGGAACCTGATCTTTAAGACCACGACCAGACTAGGAGCTCTGATAAGTATTTTGGATCTTGTAAGAGCCCACTTGCATGCCAGAATAACGGCCAACTGCTTCGCTGCCCCTGAGCAGGCAGCAGGAGAGCACAGGAGCAAGAATGCAGAAGGGCAAGTACAACTGGCCATGCCATGACCTCGGCATGCCAGAGCTAAGAAATGTGCTTTATGGCCCACTAACCAGAGACCTCTCTGCTGAGGCCACAGAGTCCAGGCACCAGAAATTTCTAGGAGAGCAATAACAAGGTCAAATAAAAACATTCCTGTAGTATCCCCTTAAGCAACTTACTACTTTTGGCAACCTTGAGGGAGACTCGTTTGCTAATTTATATTCATGTAATGCTGTGTGGATGTTATCTCATGGCCTTGCTGACAAGTCAGCCTTGCTAGAAGGCTGTCTCCATAGCAAATTCCAGCATTTTCATAATCTTACAAGAAACTATTTCTCTCATTTTGGGCATTTGCAGAGTGTAAGGTTAACCAAGAGCCAAGAGCTGCGGACCCTTCTGATAGGAACCACTCGCACCCACCTAGAACAAGATGTTTCCACCCCTGCTTGGTTCTATAGTGACTTACAGTGATCTGTACAGCCAGGAGTCCCTGCCCAGCATCCTTAGCATCCACAGCAAATTCCACAGGCAGGCTGGCTGGTATGCCATACGAACTGAGACCTGGTCCACTTGCTGTCACTTTACTGGCATCATATGTAGGAAGCACCTTCACCTTGAAGGGACTTAAAGGGAAATCTGTTATTGCCCCCTCCTCCTAAGCCAGTTGCTGCAGCACACACTGAGGTGTGGATTCACCTCCCCTATGGCATCTCTACTATAGGTGCAGCAGGTTCAAAGAACTGCGGAACCCTGAAATTGTGCAAAGAGCTGCACTGGTTAGTAGAGAGGACCACAGCTAGCCCTTAAATGGGGCTCATGCACTGGGGGAGCACAGTCAGGTCACTGAATATTCAGTTCAACAAACTTAGATGATTTAAATGAAGATAAACTTCATCACCTTACCTGCGAGGAATCTCTTCATCAGCATATTTGACAGAGATCATATAGGGTCCCTCTTGTGTAGGGGTGTACACCACCGTGTGGGTGCCATCTCCATTGTCTACTACATTAACAGGCCCCACAACTCCTAGAAAGCAAGAGAGAATTTTGTCAGCTGTGCTATTAAAACCCAGTTCCTCGCCAGCCATTTGCTGCACAAAGCTCCAAGATGCACTGCTCATTTACAGCTTAAACAGGCTAAATTCCCTTTATTTAGTATCTGAATGAAGGCAACAGGCATTTTGTATTCAATAGCCATTGACTTGAGATAGATTTGTTATCCACCACTCTCTGGGCTCCCATCTTCTAACTGTAAACAAAAACTAGCTGAAAATACTGGAGAAAAATCTGCTTTCTGTACAGTCCAGGTCACACACAACTGCTCAGAACACACTGAAGATCTTTTGAGAAAGAAAATGAGTGATGGTTATAACTGCCTGAACTGTCATTTACAAGATTATACGCTGTTACTGGGATTCATTGCACAGAACTGAGCCCTAAAGGCAGTTGATGTATAGCATTCACCCACTGAGTCTTTCACAACCAGGTATTTGGAAAGGCAGGCTCACTGCAAACAGGAGAGCCCTGCTAGCTGCCAAAGTCCTAAGAAAGCAGAATCAATTATTTCAATTTGCATTAAGCTAAATCTACAGCAGATGACATGTCATACCAGCTAAGATCAACACACAAAGCAGTTTACAATTACAAGCTGGCTTTAAAACACAGGAAGGATTAGCAGCAAAGCAAGAGCAAAAGAAATGGAGAGTTGCTATGCAAAGCCTAAAAGCAGCACCGCTGGTTCCCACTCCCTCCTCCAGATGATTCCTGCTGCTGCCAATTGGATTTGCAAGAACCAAAATTGGCAGTAGTTAGGGAGAGTTCAGCCCTGTCTCAGTGTCACCCTTTGGATCACCTTTAAAGAAATCCAAAATCGCCTTCAATGGGGAGTGCTATCCCTGGGAAACCACCTCATCATACACTTAAAGAAGGGTTACTGAGGGGCACCCGCATCAGCGAGACCTGACACATCAAGTGGGGAAGCAGCTCTCACCTCCTAGCAAGGCGAGACTTGCAGCCATACATACTCGTTGCCAACCACTTCAGCTTAACAGCCTATGCTACTGAGACACAGCTTCCTAGATTAATGCAAGCATCATTAACACTACTGCTTGAGAGCCTTGTCACTCTCTGGGGACCACTGAAGGGTTCCACACTGTTTCAGAGACTCCTGCAACTCAGTCACATGTTTTTTCCAAGTCACCATTCATGTGTGAAACTTCTGATTTACTTTTTGATGTCTAAATCTAAGCCAAAATTGTTCACCAGTGATGGTTACTCATGTCACGTCTCCCAGCTAAGAGGATCAGGAAACTGCCATCAAAGATACTGCTAAAAGGAGCATTACCTAGGACACAGTTCTCCTTTTACAGCATGACATGTGGGTCAGCTGCCAAGGTACATACGCCAGATGAACAGGAGCAGAGGGAAATGCTCATTCAAGTGGTATCAGCACCTTTGCAAGAAGGGCCAGGACCATGTTCCACACCCAAACACAGAGATGGGGGCACAGCTGGATGCAGGACCTTGGTTCTTACCTCTGGGACCTGCTACCACCACCTCAAGGGGTGCTACTCCTGCCCTGCTGGCATCTACAGTGAAGGACTGTGGGATTTTGGCTCGAACAGCTGTTCCCAGACCTGGTCCTGCTATCTTCACCTTGCTGGGATCCACAACATCCTTCACAGGAACCTTGAAAGGGCTGCCTAGAATTTAATGCAACAAAGAGTTAAACACCACAGAATGAACAGTTACAGGAAACCAAAGGTCTTTTTCCCTACATTTCCCTGAGCTTCCTTACTATTCCTCAACCTCAGGCAGGAATGACAACTCCACAGCCTCTGTTCCTGCAAAAGCCAGAAGTGTAATGATGGTGCTTCTACATTTTCACTGTCTGCTCAACAGTTCAGTTTAGGAAACACTTAGTATGCTTTCTGCAGTGACCATATCTTGCACTGTTTAATATAATACCCATGACAAGCTCTCCCATTAGATCCTCTTACTGCAGAAGAGAGTCTTGAAGGCACCCAGATACCAAAGGGCTATTTGTTTTACCACTTGTGCATAATACCAGTTATTTGCCCAGGCTCTGCCTCCCTTTCCCTGTCCTACTATCTGTACTCTGCAAGTGCTACAGCCTCAACAAGGCTCTTCCACATCCCCACAGAGGCTGTTTCAGAAACAAGAAGAGACTGCAGCCCTTCCTCAAAACTACCACCCCACAGCACGAAGGGCTCCACACTTCCTCCCCCACGTTTGAGGAACAAGTGCCACCTCTGTTTCTGCTGGAATTCCCAGGAAAAGCATAAAGTCAAACCTCAACATCCCCCAACATAAGTGAGATGCAGCTGAGTCCTTAGCTCAATGCCTTCCCTCTTCTGAAAGCCACTGAGCAAGAGCTCTTACCAGGAATGTGCTCTCCCCCATATGTGATGTTAACATCATAGTCTCCTGGAACATAAGGAACATATTCAGCACTGCAGCTCCCATCCTTGTTATCTTTACAGCTAATTTTAGACTCTGAAGGTCCTTCAACAGTTATTCCAAGGCCACCAATTCCTGCCCCTCTGCAAGACAGAAATGCACACTGTTAGTATTACCTGCTTCTAACACCAGCTTCATAGCCTTTGAATGCTCTGGCTGCATTTTTGCCCTTATTGGAAAGGCAGTAACCTGACTTCTGGTGTTCAGCCTTCAGTGTGCTCTGCCATGCAAAGCCATTCAGCAGAACCTCACTCACATTTTTCCTAGAATACCATCCTCAGCCACTATCGACCCCTAATCTCTGCAGAGTGCTCAGGACACGATGAGGTCTTTGTATTAATCTCTGTACTGGGTTTAGCATCCTGCAATGCTCATTCCCTCAGATATTCCTTAAGGATCAAATAGGCCCAGTTACCTGGTGACAACCGAAAATGCATTTGGCTGATTTGTGAAAGCTTCTTTAAGTCCAGGTCCTTGTGCTTTTACACGTGATGGATGGCAGCCCTCTGTCACATTCACTCTGAAGGGACTGCTTGGCACAGGTACACCATCATATGTTACACTGACTGTGTGTGGTCCTGTTAAGAGGAGGAAAACACATTCTGAATTCTGTAAATAGTCTCATCCCTTAACATCACTTCTACAAGATGTTACTGACTTGAATGTCAGTATACAGGTAAGAACTTCCTCCTGCATTTCACAACGCTTCACTAGTGCTCCATAACTGAGATGCCATCTACGCAATGTCCTTCTGAAGCCAAATTACTGTAAAAGTCAATTCTTCAAGTTAAAATAGATCTACTTTCTGCAGAACCAGCTCCTCCGTTGGCAAAAATCTTGCCAAGACACAAACAAGGTACTGGCAAACCTCAGCAGCTTGCCAAATGAAAGTGTCAGAAGACCTGTTTGCTCTTGGATTTCCCCTCTCAAGAAAACAAACCAAAACCCCAGAGGTTACCCTTTTCAAATGGCGTGTACTCTACTGAATATGTGCCATCAGCATTGTCTTGGATGAGACAGTCCGCGGGGGAGCCGGATGGGCTCGTGATCTGTGTCCTGATATGATCACCACCAGCCTTGGTTAGAGGTCGAGCATCCACAGTGAACTCGGTTGTGGCTTCTCGGAAGACATCTGCAGGGTACATTTTGAAGAGTCACTTCAAGAACTTCCAATGACAAAACATTTAATGAACCAGCATGATAAACAACTTTTTTGGGAACATAACGAAACACCCCCATCTGAGGGTCACCATGGGAACATGCAAGGCTATTACAGCTTTTATTGCTCAGAATACTCTGTGCAGGATAAAGGACCACAAGTGCTAGGAATTCTGATAACTACAGTTATTCTTACCTTTCCCTTCCACTCCTGGACCAAACACTTTAACTCTGCTTGTATCCACAGCTGGCTCCACCTTGACCCGGGCTGGGAATTTAGGCACTTGCTCTCCTCCATATCTCATCTTGATCGTGTACATGCCAGCTGAGAGTGGCACGTACGTTACGACATAGGTCCCATCTTTGTTATCATCGATCTGGACCTCGGCTTTGGAACCAGTATCCGACACCATGTCCACCCACAGGTCCCCGGGACCTGCTTCCATGCAGTCAACATTCAGCAGTCCTGCCTCACCTACTTTACCACGTTCCAGACCCGGGCCCGTGGCAACCACTTTAGAGACATCAAATGGCATTTCTATGTCTGCCTTAAATGGTGAACCAGGAATGTGAACTTCTTCAAAGAGGATGTTTACAAAATACTCTCCAGGCTTCGTGGGCAGGTATGAGACAGAGCAGGTTCCATCACCGTTGTCTGAGCATTCAATTTTGGCTTCACATGGGCCTTCTACTGTCAAACCCAAACCTCCAGTTCCTGCCCCTTTGGTATCTATGGTGAACTGGGCTGGTTTTCCAACGAGGCCCCCTCGAAGACCTGGACCATGAGCTTTTACCTAGAAGAGAACATGCACTTGAGCTAAACTCATTTTTTTCATGTTATTGCCAGCACACTGCCTAGTCAGGCTTGTTTGTACGTAGGACTCAATTAACAAGCTCTTATAAACACTCTTATAAAACTCTTCTGCCACTCCTCCCAGCTCTACTATAAAGTTAGTATCTCTTGTCCAAAGAGGTTGCTAGGCAAGGATATTCATACTCTCACCATAGCCGTTTTTATATACCCACGGGATATAAAAGGTAGAAACGTTCAAATACTGGATGGCTGTACATGTGTTTTTCTTGATTTCTATTTCCTTAGAAAGAAGCATTTCAATTAATACAGTCGAGATGCTCATGAGGCCTACTTCTGTTAAATTAGGAGCAATACTTGCATTTGCCACACTAAGCAGGATGCTTGCAGTATTCTTAATTAGTTCAATGCTTTTTCAAATACAGTGTTACAGGAATTACTTCCATGAGTTATGGAACCTGCAAAAGGAATGACTCAGTGCTCTGAGTAAGGACATCCCTGGGTCTGGTTTGGCCAAAACCAAGCCAAGTCTCATGCAATAGCCCATAACCACTTTTCAAGTATTAGTTGCTGTTACAGCCCTAAACCATTCACCTACCTTGGAGGGGTCTGGAGGTAGTGTGGCCTCCACAGTATAGGGGCTCCCTGGGATTGGGTTGCCATCATAACTCACATCCACCACATACAGTCCTTCTTCCCTTGGGATATATTTTGCTGTGCTGCACTCTTTACCCAGAACTGGTTCCACCAGACATGGCACAGCCTTCCTCATGGGACTGGAAATATTAACATCCAGTTTACCTTGCCCACCAGCTCCTTTGGTGTCAATTACAAATTCCTGATCTTTCCCTACTTCCACTCCTGAAAAAGACAAACCACATATTACTACGTTAAGTACTCAACATCAGACAGTGCTTGAAGACATCTCTCATACCACTGAGGGAGCAAGCATGGGCAAAGTCCTGCTCGGTCTGCATCCCTCTGCATGCAAAAAACCTCCAAACTGAGAGGAAAAAAAAACACCCAGACAAAACAGAAACAGTGAGTGCTTTGCTCAATCGGAGCTACAAAGCTACAGTGCTAAACAAGCCTGTAAGACATGGCCTGACAGTATTAGAGGCTCATTTCAGGAACACAACAATATTTCACAGCCCTAAGCTCTTTCACTTTTAGAAAACAAAGAGACTGTGTGAATGAAATTCTGTGCTGCAGCAGTTACATGTATTTGAACAAACAGCCATCTAGCCCCAAGGAAACCAGGCTTCAGCAGCAGGTGCTCAGCCTGGTGAAGAATCCAGCTCTATTCACAAGAGACTAAACCTCAACACACGCTTTATCCACACTGCTTTGTAATTTTTGCCACTTCCCCTCAAAAATACCCAAGTAAAAAAACCCAACCAACCCTCCCAAAAAGCTTAACTGAATTCAGTCCTCAAGAGGAACAGATAAGTCAGAGTGGCCGAGCTATAAAGCTGGAGCTGGATGATCCCAACTGTAGAAAGTTAAAGATTGTTGTGCCCACTTTTATTCCAGCAGGGCATGCTGGCTATCACCCACATTCAGGAGACACTTCAGGGGGAGGCTCTGGGGCATCTAGCCCAGAGGTACTTACTGTTTTCCAGTCCATTGACTTTAACCTTGCTTAGGTCTAGCGGAGCAGCAACGCCCACAGTGAAAGGGCTTTTAGGGATAGGATCACCACCATAAGTTACCAAAACCTTCATTGGACCCTAGTTGGAGAATTCACAAGTTAGCTCAGTTCCTCACTTCATGCAGATAGTACACATAGCAGTACATAACCACTTCACCTAATCCACTGCAGCTGACCGCAGCCAAACTTACTGGTTTATGGACTCTCAAGCCCTCAGCCCTTCAAAGTATTAAATGCTTTTTAATGCAGGAAGAGAGAAAAAGACAGTTCTTTCCAACATCTAATCAGACTATATTCAAGCTGCTTGGCAAAACCTCGGGCCCCGGCTGGCTCCCACCCTCCTGACACTCAGACCCGTCAGCTGAATGAATGTCCCAGTGCTCCAGACCAGGTATCCCCTTCCACCACACAGAGAGGCCAGGCCAAAGCCAAGCCCACAAAGAGGCCATATTATTACAGCATCTGAAATACCAGGGGTTTAAGCTATACAAGTCAGAGAGATTAATGCTCTTGTATATTTTGGCTGGAATACCACACAGCCATGGCAAGCTCCAGCCCCATGATGTGTGCTCCTTTTATTCTCTTCTACCGCAGGCCATATTTTAGCTATATTCACTGTTTGCTTACTTTTCGTTCTTGGCCGGTTCAGCTCCCAAGTGAAATAATCATGGATGGTTCACGCAAGCTAGTGAATAGCTTCCATGATTACTCTTGGTTGTTTTTAGAAAACACACACACGGGTAGCTGTAGCAACACCATGAGACAGATAAGACTGAGTAAACAGCATTAAATCAAGGCTCCTCTGCTGCTGACACAGCCCCTCAGGAATTTAACTACCTAGTCTGTCCTCCCTCTACTCTGAAGAGTCAAGTCTCCTTCACAAGCTACTGCTCATGAACTCAAGAAGGATAGGGTCCAGGAATGACCTACATGCTCACAGCCTGGAGAGACAACAAGGCTACTTTAATTACTGTGCAGTCTATTTCCATCTCCTCTTTTTAACCATTGCTTTCCTGCCACTGCTATCTGCGAACATCTCCTGTAATTCCACAGCTCGTCCATAACCGGAGGAACTCCTCCAGATGGAAGAACCAAGTGGAAAGCCTGCTTTAGGCATCTTGGATTGTCTCACCACCATTTTTCACATGAAACATAGCAATCTATTACTGCTCACACACACAAGCACGGAGTTCAGATGACTTCGAGCCCTTCTGCGTACTGACTCTGACTGAACAAGCAAAAGCTTCTCCAAACAGGCATGCCAGCCACATCCTGAGATCATGCAACTGCTTCATCCAAAACCAAACGCTAGCTCTATGGTGCTTCCAAGAATGCTAATCCAGCACTATCAGTTAAATAATGCTGCAGTCCTCCATATCAGTCAACTTTTATATATCTACAATCAAGGAAGCTAGTGCAGATGACCGACTAGCTCACATGCTTGTTCAGCAGAGCGAGAGCAGCGAAATGCTTTTATCTTGGCTCTACAGCACCTACATCTTTAGAAACACATGAGATTTGTGCATTCTGGCATTTAAGGGCCCTCTACAAACACACAAGTACAGCATAAGGAAAAACACTTCCAGTCATTAGCAGCTTGCTCTTTCAGATCTTAAACGGTGTTGCCAGGAAGCATCTTTGAACAAAAAAAGTTGGATTGAATTAAATTCCAACCCAAGGGCAAACCTAACATACAGGCAAATACTTTGATGCAGTTAATCTGCAGCCCAGCTTCCTTCCTCAGCACCAATTCCTCCTCCTTCCTTCTGGGGAGCTGCTGTACCATCACCCAAACCCTGTGCTTTTTTGGCCCTGCTCGGGTTCACACCACAGCTCCTTTGACAACAGCAGCTTGCTGAGGGGCAGCACACCACAGCTCAGGCTTTGCAGGACCACAGCAGCTCAGAGCAGCTGGTGCAGCAGCCAGCTCCATTTTGGACCCAGGGAAGGTTCACCACTTCTCCTCTTCAACTGATAAGGTGTGGAATGACAACATGAGCTGTTTGCTCCTGCTTCAAGATTTCACTTGTTCCCAGAAAATAAAACAGGAACAAGCTATCAATAACTACATTAGAAAACTGCATTACTGCTTTCCGATCCCAATTGTCCCGCAGGCTTTAGGGAACAAGACACCCTGGCAAGGTTTATCTGCTCGCTCGTCTGTGCACAAATACCAGGGAGGAAGGTCGCAGCACGATGGCAATATGAGCCATTCGCTCTTGCATTCCTACAGAAGTCAGACCTACCTGCTGCATTGGAGTGTACCTAACAGTGTGGGAATAGTCATAGTTATCAATGATGTCCAGATCTGCCACTGCCTCTCCTGGCACCGGGCTGCTGAACTGCACATCCAGTGGCGCTTTTCCAGCTCCCTTGGTGAACACAGTGAAGTGTGTTGGCTTGCCATTTTCCACACCTGAGGAAAAACGTTAATTCTAATTTATGCAGAGCTCACACACAGAAACTCTTCCCAAGAATATTTGCTACCTATAAAGCCCAGTCAAGCAACATGCCAAGAGAATGGAGCTGCTTCCTATCACCTGGCACCCCACCCTGCTGCATCACTGCATCCCAAGCAATGCTCATCCAGGCAGTGACTACCCCACAATAGGTCCAGCACTGGCCGAACCATCCCAAACCAGCTCTCACCAGTTTTGCTCAGCCCAGGTCCTTCAGCTTTCACTTTGCTGGCATCATGCGAGGGGTCCACTTTAACTCTGAATGGGCTGGCAGGAATTTCCTGCAACAAATACAGATCTGTAAACATAACAACTCTTCACTAGCCAAAAACCATACAGATAATAATTTTAAGACACTGTTGCTATAACTCCAGCACCAATTTGAGTACATTTTCACCCTACTTAAGCAGTCTGCTCTGCCTCAGTAGTAGCACTCAAAGTCAAGGGCAAAGTTAACAGCTGGATAGTTTGTAAGGGACTCTTCCTCCCCCCTTTTTTTTTATAAAGATAACTTATTTTTATTGCCATGTTCTTTGGAGAGGCACTTAGGTTTTCTATCCTTTAGAGAGCAGCTTTGCCCCATCACTGAGACCACACTCATTATGCCAGCCCAACATATCACACGCTTGAACTCCAGTTTCTCCATCCAAGCCCTCTCATTTGTGTACCTTCAAGTATTACAAAAGTGGTTTTGGAACCAGTGACCCAAGTGCACGTGAGCTGAAATGGAAGGAGCCAGCTGCAAATTGTCACATGCTCGTTGATCAAAGAGCAGATAAACACTCTAAAAACATCAGGCTGTAAAATGAAGATGACAAACCTCTCCTGCAAAGAGCACTTTAATAGTGTAGCGCCCAGCGGCTGGTGGTGCGTACTTCACTGTGAATGTATCATTAGCATTGTGGATGATGTCAAAATCTATGTCTTCCTCTTCATCACTGACCACACGAGCATCACACTTAATTCCAACACTGACATCACCTAGAAAAAGCAAATGGAGGTTATGCTATTGGATAGTACAGACATTGCTAGCCAAACAGCCAGCGCATTCCCATTCCCAGTAGTTGCTCAAGTGTCCATGTCAATTGATGTAACAGATCACATCACAATTCATTGCAATGTTCTGCTTCTCAAGATTTTTCCATGAAACAAGGAAAACCAGCATGAAACTACATAATCCCCTCCTTGCATGACTTGTGGTTCAGATACCACAGCAACAGCCCAGCCTGCCTTTACCTTCTCCTGCATCCGTGCAGTCAACAGTGAAGTGGGTTGGCTCATTTGCTTTCAGGCCAGTTCTCTCCACGCCAGGACCAAACACTTTCACTTTCTGAGGATGACTCCCTTGACCTATAAGGACCTACATGGATTCACAAGGATCAGAATCACACATCTGTTTTGCCTTTGAGATCACAGTCAAGTCAGAGCATTGCTTGGACAGAGGCTATAAAAAACTGTAGCAAGGTAAGAGTGAATTGCCCCTATTCCCCCAGGCTGCAGCTTGACTGATAGGAGACCTCTGAAATGTGAGCTTGTAAATAGAGAGAGCTTTTTTCAAGTGGAAGAATTCCTAAAAACAGGAAGCAAAAGGGCACACCTCCTTGAAGTTCACTGAAGGGTTTTATCATCCTACTTGTAATGAGAAGCAGTTGTGAGCACAAATGTCCTACTTGGCAAGAACTAGTAATACCCATCTCTGTACTTACCCTGAAGGGGCTATTGGGCACGTTGGCTCCTCCCCAGACAACAGAAATAGTGTGTTTGATTGGTTTAACTGGCACATAGGAACAGACAAACACACCATCAGGCTTGCCTTTTATCCGGATATCAATAGGGTTTCCTTCTCCATCCTAAAAAGCAGTAACACAGAGGGTTCAGGTACTTTAAAAATGTTTGTAATATTTGAACAGCCCAAGACTGTTCCAGAATGTGGTGCTGGGATTTTTTTTTTCACGGAACTGCAGCTCAGAAATACTGAAGGAACACATAAATCACACTCCTGTTTGATGAGGAAGACTTACACTTGCTTATTTCTAACACTATCCTACAACACATATTTTAACAAGCTTGCCTGAAATTCACAGGCTTAAAGACACTTTGGGTGCTTCCAAATGATAACTTCAGGAAATTACACCTTGCTTTCCTGAGGAGATTCCAAGTAAGGAAGCAAAGCCATGTATTTCACATGCCACAGAGAAGTCACCTTGTCTTGAATTAGGTTTGTTGCCTGACTACATTACGCAGATCAAAGCACAGAGCTTTGAGAGAATTACACATGCCCAGAATTAAGTGATGTGTAAGCGAGCTGAAATACTTAAGGCATTTTTCTCAAGAGTATTAAAGCCCTTTTGCTGAAGTTTCACATGGCTGCTTTTGGCTTCTTACCTGTGCATACATCTTCAGAAGTGCTTTCCCAGCATCCTTGGTTTCAACTGTGAACTCAGCAGGATTGTTCACTATACAGCCAGTCCTCTCCAAGCCCGGGCCATAAGCCTTCACCTAAAAAAACCCACCCCAAGAGTCTTAGCTTGCAGTTCAGAAACAGAAGTAAAACTAAGCACTTTATTTCTAAATACCTTCCCCTTCCCACAAACATGGGATACAAGTAGAGGCTAGTGTGAAAATTGAGAATTTGGACTAATTCAGCAAGTCTTCATTACATTAAATCAAAACCACAACAGTGTTATTAGAAAAAGCTGAGTAATATCTGGCTGGAGCATGGCAAATTCAGAGCTTTAAGCAGAGGCAGCTTAAGAATCAAGCCTATTACCAGAAGCCTTCAGAAATATCTCTACTGCAGTTATATCAGATGTGTTATGCAGGGGTGAACTCTTTCTTAAACACCACCTTATCTGGGTTGAAGTCTCCTGAAGCCGGCCGGATGAAGGCCATGTAAGGGCTGTCTTTTATGTCCTCGTCATCACACATGATGTGCACAGCATATTCACCAGGCTCTTTGGGCCAATACTTCACATCACATGAGCCATCGTTCTTGTCATCACACTCAATTTTAGCCTGAGAAGGACCTTCTATAGCAAAGCCTGAAAAAGTAACAAGTAGGTTCCTCATGTTAGGTTTGTGTGACTGCTAATTTAACACCACTTCCCCAAACTGATTTTTATTAGCCTTAATGACAACTGATGCTCTCTGTCACCCTTCTTCAGCAATATAGGAGATAATCCATCATTCCCTTTTGTATATCATCCCACAAAACCATAGCTTTACACTCCCCATCACACACGTTCCCCCCTCTAGTTGCCTGCGATACTCTAAGTTAATTTTCTAGACCAAAAGTCTTACAGACATGTTTGGGATTTTTAACTGCTGGGAAAACTATTGTTTCTCGTGAGTTCATTGCTAGCATTGCAATTCATAAATATTTCAGGCAAACTAAGTAAAGAAACATACCAAGAGAGCCAACTTCTGTGCCAATGGACTCTACCACAAAATCAGCTGATTTGCCCACAACACCTTCATGCAACCCTGGTCCCCAGGCTCGCACTTTCTGAGGACCTGCTTCATGACCCACTTGAACTTCAAAGGGGCTACAAGGAAAAGCAAAGCATGGGCTTAGAAATAAGGACAAATACAGCATCCAGGCTTTTCCCCAGGCATTTTAATGAGGCTTTACATTGGATTTTCCAAATTAATAGATGCTATCACGTGGTGGCACAGTGCCTAGCAGACTCTTTCTCTAGCAGAGAGGTCATCCAGCCCATCACGTACTCCCATCTTGCACCACAAATCCTGAGTGTCAAATACTTGGCTTGCACTGCTTGCTGTAGCCCTGGACACTTAAATAACAGATCCCTTCAAAAACCCACAGCAAAGTCCAAGCTGCATAATCCACCAAGTTTTATTGGGGTTTGTATTCATCATTTTGGGTTTAGTGAGACTGATGCAAATCACCCTTCAAAGCTTTCTCAATATAAGCTGCTGCAGCCCCCAAACAGGCTGTAGCTAAACTTTCACAGCAACTGCTTGCCACTAACTTGTCCCCCAGAGTTTCTTCAAAGGTCAGCATTGTTTTAAAAGCCCACCAACTACACACCCCATCAAAGGGCACAAAACTCAAAAAGGCTTCTTCCAACTCACCTTTTTGGGATGTTGTGCCCACCCCATGTAATCATGACAACGTACTTCCCTGGGGTAGATGGATAATACTCAAACGCATATACACCGTCCATAAAGCCTTTTTGTTTCACCAGCTCCTCCAAGCCCTCTGTTGAAAGATCAGTTCAGCATTAAACTTAACAGCTTCCATCCTGCTTTCAATTACTGAGACAAGTTCATGTTTTCTAGTATTTATTTTAGCTTGCAAGACTAAATTTCTTCCACCAAAAAAAAGAAAAGGTCAGGTTATATGGGAAGTTAGTTCTAGTTGCCCTCTAGGACAAAGACAGCAAACACTTCCAGAAGAAATACAGCAGAAGGTATTTTAACTTACCAGACTTAATAGATTCCCTTGTGCTTTATTTTCTTAGTCTGCAGTATGATGCATGTCATATGTTAAAACAAAAAACCTTAACATTTGTCAGACTTTGCAACCACAAGTATGCAGGGAATGCCTACTTTTCATTTTCTTCAAGATGAAGAATTTAAGGAGAAAAGCTTAATACGCTAAAATTTACATCAATATGTCTGTTGCTTTCCCCCCCGCCCTTAACCGCATTAAGCCACACAGTCAGAGCACTGTGTGTGTGGAGGAGGTGAAGGCAATACAATGCACCTTTTAATGCTGTCTCAGCTGGGGGGAGGTGACTGGCTCACAAGCACAACACCAGCACAGCAGCTCCCCAAGAGCAGCAGCACAGCCACCACTGCTGGCAGCCTCAGCCAGCGGCCACCAGTGCTGCCATCGCCCCAGCCTGCCACAGCCCAGAAGAGAGCCACATCCAGAGCTCTTGACACAGCAAAGGACTTGGGGATGGAGCCTGGTAGAAGGTCTTCATATCAGCCTACAGGTTTCCTGCCCTGCTCCTGAGCCCAAGCATCCAGTGCAGCCATAAGTGCTGCTCTGAGCCACTCATAGCTTTACAAGAGCAAGATATTCACCCTGCCAAAGACCTGGAGCATGATTTACTCAATGAAGAAACAATGTGAACGCATAAAGCTTGGAGGCCACAGCAGGCAGATTTTCACAGTTTTGCTAACCAATGTGCATTAAGACCTAAACCCAGGTGTAACCTTACCCAGCCCTGCAGATCAAAACCTTCACATTAAGCTTAAAGTACCAGAAATATGGCTTTTCAGGGTGACACAAATCCCACTGTCCATCAAGTCATTATATCCTTGCCACTCTTCCTTTTTGCAATCTCCACTTCCCCCCTTCTTTAAAACACATCCAGAGCACAAATTCACCCCAACACTTACTCGGTCCCTTTATAGTCACCGCAAGATCTCCACTCCCCGCTGCTCTGGTATCAACCTTGAAGTCAGCAGTTTCCCTCATGCGGACACCCTTGGGCTGCAGACCTCTGCCAGTGGCACGACATGCGTTTGGATTGCAGGCTGCAAGGGAATTTCAGACATCAATACCATCTTTCATTCTCAACATACACGTAGCGTAGCCAGCCTGGAACAACCTTTAGATTAGTGTTGACTCAGAACAACCACAGCTTAGCATTCAGCACAAGTTTTAATGTTATAACACTTAAGGCAGACAGTCAGGAGTCTGCACAGCCATTGCCTATGTCCCATGGCTTTTGGGCAGTGGGTGCAGGCAGGCAATACTGACCCCCTGCAAGGGCCATCTTTTAGAATTAAATCAATTCTGAAGCACTGTTGTTTTCCAATTTGACACCAGTTATCAGCACAAAACTTTCACATGGCTATCACATACAGATATTCACCATACTAGGCACAATCTTCCTGACATCTTTTGCACTGGGAGGCACACTGCAGCATGGGGTGAAGCTTCCCTTTGCAGATAAGCCCCCATGAACTGTATTATTGTGCTGGTCTTTCAGAAGCACATGCCTGGAATAACTGCTCTTGGTATAGCAAAGCTCTACATAAGTTTCTTCAAGAGATGTCACATCAAAACCCCTTTCTTGTCGCAGCTCACACTTTCAGAAGCAAAGCCATCAAGCCTCCAGACCAAAGCCGCCATGGGCAGGAGCAGTAAGTTACATATGGCTGAACTTAAGCTCATGCTTGACCCCTTTACTCCAAGTGCTTCTCTAGGCCTTACATAAATAAGAACATGCACTTATGAACAGTTTTTGTTACACAATCCCAGCCAGCACGGGGTCTTCAACTCCAGAAACCTGAAGGGTTTGAAGAGACTTACAAATAAGGACAGCTTCCCAGCAGTGTAAACCCAACATGCATTTCCCCACAATAGGCAGTGCTTACAGCAGGAGCACACGTTGGCTAAGCTGCTCATTAGGTTTTCACTCATTTCAATAGCTGACAAGTTTCGCCCTCACCCCTGCAGCAGCCAGCATCACTCCCCATCCTACACTGGATGGTGTAAGCAAAGATCACATGCCATCTGCTAGCTCTGAAAACTCAGTGGGGCATACAGGAGCATGCCCAATGTGGGGTGGGAATAGCTCACAGAGCCCTTGCACAACTGCGTCAGGCAGCTTGTGGTTAAGCCAGTTTCTCTGACTGGGACATACATCACTTGCAACTTTCTACCCCAACCCCAACAAAAACAAAAGCCCTTTTGGCCAGGACAAGCTGCAGGCTAGAAGCTTACAGAAAGCACACATGACGAAGCATCCTGCACACCTCTTACCAACTATGAAGCCATTAGCAGTGAAGTCCAAAATTCCACAAATGGAGGGTAGCTCAGGAGAGATGAGCAGAGATCTAAAAGCATAGGAGCACGTAAGGACGGAATAGAAAGCAAGTTAGGTGTCAGTTAAGGAGGAAGATAGTAAATACAGTCATTTGAGGAACAAAGGTGGAAAATAGCAAGACACTGCATAGCTGCATAAAATACTTCAAAAAAAAATAAGGGCAGCTTAATGGGAGGTCTAGGCAGGAAGGGAACTCTAGCAACAAAAGCTGTATTACTGTTGGAGAGTACTGTTTTGCCCTGTGAATACCCAGGACCCACACTGAATCAGGTCCAAGATGTCGAAAGGCACAGAGAATGCCCCAGGCAAAACCAAGCACATTCTGTGATCACACCCAAGGAGAAAAGTGACCAACTACATTTAGGTGCATTTTTAAAAAGCATACCCTCTCCAACAAGAACAGTGCATGGAGTTTTGGGAATTGCCTCCCCAGCAAAAGTCACTTTGACAATGTGAGGACCAGCTTGAACAGGTTTGTAGGTGCAACGGTAGACTTGGTTGCCTTTGTCTTCTATTGCAACTTCAGCAAGGCTTCTTCCCTGAGGATCCTCCACTTCCACGTTCACGTCACCTACACCAGCACCTGCAAAGGAAATAAGCCCAGCTGAGCCTCGGCTTCCCCACAGCAACACACACTGCCTTTAGGATCACAGACAGCCCTCTGTGCTCTGCCAGCCACTCTCTGCTACCATTTCTAGGCACAGCCTAAATGTTCAGCTTCTGCTGACAGCAACCAGACATCCAAGTGGGGAGGGGGCAAGACAGGATAGAGGCATCTCCATGAACCATCAAACTGATAGGGCTCTGCTGCTCCAGCCACAGGCTTTCACAACAGCATTGCAATACAGAATACACACAGAGCCTGGTTTATCCTAATCCAACCACCCTGCAGCACCTCCGTCACATGCTAGCCCACAACTTTACCAGTCAATTCAACTTTTCAAGCTTTAAAGCAGTTTAGGTGAAGAGGCAATGTGCATGATGGTCTGGACAAGGATCCTCTGCTGGACTGCACATATTCACTTTTGTGGCACCTGCTTCTCTCACATCTTATTCAACCCATCATGCAGCAAAAACAGTTTTCCAGACACTTCCAGAGGCCAGACATGTCTTTACATGATTCAAACCACTCCCTCTCCCAATTAGAGGCTGAACATAACACTTCCCCTCACTGTAACCACATTTCATTTTATTTCCAAGCACCCTTAGGCAGAAGGCAATTTAAAATATGCTACTCAGCATATTTTGGTGTTTAAATACTTCAAGTAACTGCCCTAAATAGTTTCACATTGTTCGAAATGAGTTAGCATTTGTAGCATCTTATTGACTCATTCCTCTAGGCTACAGCATTGGCCTAATAACAGGCATCAAGTCACATGACGGAGATGCCCTAATGAAGATAGTAGCCCTCTAATAATTACAATAGAGGCTGAAACCAGTTTGTCATTGCAGTATGAACTCGAAGTAGCACTGTGGCAGGTTCTTTCATAAAGCTAAATACAGAACGCATGAGGCGTTTACAGTTTGCTCACAGTTCATCCCTCAGAGGTGGGCATTTCACATTCCTGTTTAAAATGGGTCTGGGGAAGAAATCAGCCAGGAACTTGTCTGCTGTCATTCAGCAAGTGCATGGCAAATATCTGGGTAATGCTTAGCACCTTCCTGCCCCAGTTCAGCTCCATACTTCAAATGTTTCATACAAAGCTGAAGTCTCCAGAGCAGCCTGGCTGCTATTTCACCTCTGAACTTGATGAGGCTGCAAATACTCATTCACTTTTCAGTTTGTTTATTCCTCCTAGGCTGAGGTTCTCCCCACGTTTGAGGAAGTTGCACGATTTCAGCACTCGTTCACCCTGCTTACCTGCTGTGTAGAGGTCAAAGTAGGTAGGCTTGTTGGCAATGTTCCCCGTCGCCTCCAGTCCTGGTCCCTTTGCTGTTACTTTGCTCGCATCTCCCTGGGCTTTGTCAACCATCACTTCAAACGGGCTCTTGGAGATGTGCTGCCCAGCAAACAAGACTGAAACCTAAAGACAGATAGTGTCAGCTCTGACCCACTGAGCAGAGACAGAACTCTGTGTCACCGCCACATAGCCAAGCAGAGGCTCAAACATCTGCATTCCTTGTACACAGTCTATGCCTCAGACCACCCATCCCACAACCTTCATCCTGTCCATGCAGCAGAACTGATGGCCACCTCCTTGAAGTGGTGACACTTGAATCTGGATGTGCCAGTAAGAGGCAGATCACCACCCAGAGAGGAAGCAGCAGCAGAAGTTGCATTTGTCTTTTCAAGCTGGCTGTGGGACCAGCCACTTGGGACAGTGCCAAGCAATGGATCAGCCATAAACCTTCTTCTGCAGGAATCCTGAGAAAGCGCTGCATGGGGAACCTTCTCTGCACAGTCCCTATGATGTACAGTACCATGAACAAAGAAGCACCTTATAGAAACAACCTGGTACTTTCCTCTGTGTGTCTGTGACAACTCATAAAACTGGCTTAATGAGCTGCATGTGAGTGGAGAGTCAACTGCAGCACTTGATACCCAAACACCCCCCCTTACCCCTTGAGAAGGGGGCAGACCAATAGCCTAGATGGAGAATTAAGGCCACACCAGGTTACATTTCTTCAGGATGCCCCAAGTGACTTCTGCTGCCAGCACGCAGGCAGCCCTCAGGGGCTCATGTTAACAACCAGAAGAGGAGCACATTTAGCAAGGGATTACTGGCGACTGACGCACAACCCACCTTGTGAGGTCCAGTAACCCTTGGCACATACTGAACTGAATAGGTCTTGTTTTTGTCACTGGATGGTGTTATCTTCGCCTAGGAGAGAAAACGCATGCACCATTAAGCTATGCCTACACACACCAACGTAAGACTTGTCTGGGTAGCGCTTGATATTGTGAACTATTTCCAGAGTCAGACTTGCTGCTGTGAGAGCAGGGATCCTTGCTACCTCGTCTTCTCATATGGAAAACCCCACTGGTTTTATTTTTTCATGAGACGAAGCAAGCTACCTTCTCCCCACCCCAGCCCTTTTCCTTGCTGTTAACTGCTTTACTAAGGCAAGCCAAAACTGAGGAGACGTGAAGTCCAACATACAGCTGTATTTTTCTGGAATGTTGTAATATGATCAAGTGGAGCACTTGGATGAGAAGTTTCCATAAACATTAAAACCAGCATTTTAACTCAAAATGATTCATGGCATCTAAATAGCTGCTTTAGCCATTCTTGTAGAATGAGTAAGGGCAGACAGTGATTTAGTGATGTATGTTATCTAAAAACATAGATACTTGGCTAGTCAAGCTAAAGCACTACAACTACCGGACACTGGAGTTGTGTTGCTCAATTGCAGAGAGTGACATTTTTTTCAAGTTCATCCAGTAAGGCAATTATGAGGAAAATCTTCAGGCTTGCACTTTCGATAGAGAGCGTTTTGCAATTTCCTTTTAGATTACTTATCTGTTAAGACCTCACTTGTGAAAGATGAAGGCTACTGAAAAAAACTTCAGCATTCAGACCAGCTTTACTTTTCCACACAAAATATTTAACACACATACCTCTTCTCTGTTTCCTTCCGGATCCTCTATGAAGACCATCAGGTCTCCCTGCCCAGCACTGATGGTGTCAACTGTGAAGATGGCAGGCTGCTTCACCATGTTCCCATGAGGCTCAATCCCTGTGAGACAGACACAGCTGTACATTAGCTGCTGCTACAAAACCCAGAAGGTAGTTTGGAGGCTACCTGCAAGAAATCCAACCCATTCTCTCACACAAGCCCCCAGCACCAGCTTCCCCAGGCCTCTTCACCAGCTGCCTGGAGCACCACAATCACAATCATCCCTACTCCTGCAATATCAGCATTTGTAAAAATTGGTTGAATCCCTGTGGCTCAACCCATCTCAGGATCTCTGGATGAGTCAAGAACTCAGCTGGCATCTGGTTTCAGGTAAAAGCAAGTTACCAGGTTTGCCTGAGCAATGTATGAAGGGTCAACTCCACAGCCTGTGAGTCCCCACTGACACTGAGAGGGCTATGTGCAGTAGGATTTGCTCTCTTTCACAGAGCTAAATGCTGCAATAGTCCTGCACTACTGGAAGGGCAGGGAAGGAGGGCAGAAGATAAATTTTGGGAAGCCTTTTCGTAAAGGTGCTGCCCTAGAGCCAAGGGTGAAAGATTTTTTAAAGCAAGGCTGTTCTTACCTATACTGTCCCGTTTTACTCCACTTTCAGAACTCAGCTGTACAGACATTGCTCAGATTTATTGTTCTTTGAAAGCTGCTCAAACAACCTTGCCAGAGTGAACCCTGTACAAATGGCACTCAGGAACCTCTTTAAACCATGAAAATCCTGCAATTCAGTGCCACTTCCACTTCACTTTTAATCAGTGTTTCCTTATTCCTCAGCACAGGGCCTGCTACAGCAAACACTTACCAGCAGGGTTTCATCATCTCCCTACATGTAGCCCCAGGTTATGACACCTGTCATGATGGTGTCAGACTGAGTGGGTGGAAGAACTTCCCAAAGTTGCCGGTTCCAGACTAGCCCAAACACATATACCCTTCCTTCCAAGGGAATTACTCGCTGGCTTATTCATAAAACCGTGGGCACTGCCGCTCCATCGCACAATTAGTGGAAAGTGCAACGTCTGATAGATTATAAAGGAAGTGGTTGTGAACAACAGAATTCCTGAACCTGTTTATCTTCAGAAAACAATAACTTGAGAGCAATGCAAGGAAGATCATGTTTTTACTAGGAAATCTGAGCATTCTGATAAGGTGTTAACAATTGACATATTCATTCTTTCAAACTAAGCCCTAGATTATCATCTAGTTTAAACAGCTATAAATTCACTCCATGTATCTTCAGTCCACCACACAAGCATTAGGATATGGTATTTGAGTTAAGCATCCCTCTTCTGCAAACACACCAAGAAGGATAGCTTATCCTCAGCAGACAGCTTCAGCCAGGACAGCGTTAGTCACAGCACTTTCTTATCCTACATTGCAAATTCTGGATTTTACTTTTATCAGAGATCTGCTTTGGTGGTTAAATGAAAACTCATAGTGCATCAGTGAGGATCTGCATGATTCTGTACAGAACCTCTGCAAGCTCACTTCACATCAGGTCTACACACAGAAGCCCTCAGAGTAAACCATCACAGTGTCCAGAGACTTGTGCTACCACTAAGACTCATGGTGGGAAGTTACAAGCAGCTTACATGGAAAAACAACAATAATCGATGCTAAGACTGACCCACTTCACACTTGACAGTCACCTTTCTCTGGAAGCATGAAGAGCTGTTACTCATTTGTCCAAAAGATCCTGCCCAGTTTAGTAGTGAGCCCTTGTGTCATGGGGTCAGCAGTAGCATGACACCTTGCTGCTGGAGTCACCTTTCAGTTCTGACGTATGCCAGCAGTCAGAACTGCCAATTATATTTAGTGACCCTGTTTTGGCAATTAACCTTGAGAAAACACCAATTTTTCAAGAAGAGCTGCTCCTCCTTCATAATTTACACTACAATGGCTCCAGAGCACTGTACTCATGGAAGCAGATGCCAAAGCAATTCCAGTTTTTGAAAGAATAAGAAAATTACTAAAGCCAGATTTTACAGACTGAGGCAGGTTGATCAGTCATTTACACAGTAAGTGGAGTACAGGCAGTCCATACATTCGGGGTCTGACAAATGTGTCTATGTATTGTGGTTTGTGGAAGGCACCAACGAAGGACATAAACCCCAAGAAGGGTAAGTGCTAAAACCCACTTCTGACTATAATGACTCCCCTTCAGTGCACAGACAGTGACCATATCCATTCATTCCATTAGTTCAGTCTCAATGGAAAATCAAGTTTAAAAAAGAAAAAAGAGATGGAATGGAGAGCAAAGAGCAATGTTTCAGTGATGTTTTGCTGCATACCGAGCATATTAAAGGTAAAAATGTTTCATTCATTCAGCTGTGACTGTATTCCAATCTCAAGTAGACCACATCAGAAGTTACAGGAAATCATCCATTTAAAAGCTAAGTTAGAAACAAGAATGCCTATGTAGATCTACAGTTGCATAAACATCTATGGACAAGTCTTTCCCCTTAGCAAACACAGCCTTTACAACAAAGGCTCGGCACTATTTAGTGTTTGAAGTGTTACAACTCACCTTTGCACAGTCACACCTCCTGATAGATACAAATAACTTATTTAGAATTAGTCTATCCTAAGATACATCTGCCATCAAGCCTGGGAAACTGGAAACTGTCTCTAGAGAGAGCCTGCTCAAAGACACACACAGACGTGAAGAGGTTTTTCCTCTTTAAAGGAGAGCTTTATCACAAGAAGCATTCGCTGCTAGATCAACAACTGTCAGCAGCAATCCCGCTGGCTTAAATTTCACACCAAGGTTGGTTTAGCCCCATATCATGCTACTTCTTCCAGCTGTGACTGCAAGGCTGGCAGCTTGCAGAACAGGTTCAGAGACTTTGGGGAATTTACATGTTAGAACTAGGAGTGTCTTTTGGACTATATCCACGTATTTCTGAAACTAGGCACCACACCAAGAGTATACAAGTGAAACTTTGAAGTCAGTTACTGTAGGTCTGGAGTTCAACACAAGCACAAAACCCCACCCAGCTTTCTGAAGAGTTAAATGCTCTGTGCAGGTTAAGCTCACCAAGTCCTTACCTCTGCCATAAGCCCTTGCTTTCTTTGGATTCAGTTTGGGCTTTAAAGGAGCTCCTGGTTTCAGCTTGGCTTTGGGGAACTGGGACAGGTAAGTCATTACAGAGTGTTCATCCACATCAGGGTGGATAATTTCTTCAGGGGTAATAACCTGAAAGGCAGCGCAATTAAGTATATTGTACCAGTGCTTAGTTACCGCATGTCAACACAGAAACACAGCTATGACACAGTCTTACATTTCAAAACTCCCACATGCTATTGCAACTTTTTACATTTATTTTCCCTTTGATACACACAGCACCATTTATTATCTCATGGCAAGAAAATAAAGAAGCTCAATGTGGTTTGGGGGCTTTTTGTGCATTGATTATTAGGGGGTTTCAGGAGACTGTGTCAAATTAAATGACAGCAAGGCAAGACAGTGGTAGCTATGTTCCCCTCAAAAAGCAAAATGGGGATCATTAAAACTGAAAGAATTAGTAACCCCTAATCCTGTGTGCTAGAGCTCTGAACTGCAGTGCTTGCAAAGTGAAACTTGTGACCAGGCTGTTCTCTCCTGCTCCCACAACACAACCTGCTCCAACAGTTCCAGAGACTTCAGCTATTCCAACCAACTTTATCAGCATGAAAACAATCCTGTTTGCAAATACATTGCTCTGTGCTTGAAAGTCATCTTTGCAGGCGATTTCCTAAGCCAGGTGAGGGCTGGCTTTTTTAACTGTGGAATTCAGTGCAGCAAAACAGACTCACTCCAACGACTAACAGTGCAGGCACCACTCCACTTTTTCCCCCACCCGACATGCTGCAACACCAGCTGCCTTCAGTGGAGGCACAAAACCTTACAACCAGAGCTCTGAAATGTAATAGTGTGTTTCATTACAATTTGCCCTTTCTCAGGCAACTTCACATGAGTAAACTACAACCTCTGGAAGTGTGTAAGCGACTTCACCTACTTGGCTCAGTTTGAAATGAAGCCAGTCACAAGCACAGAGCTATGCGCTGTGCTCCTGCAGGCAGCCTGCATCCCAGTGCCCTCACAGCCTCACCTGCGGCACCCCCAGCCAGTCGTCCGCCTGCTGCATGGCTTCACGGGCATTGTCAACAGGCTTCTTTGGGTCCCAGGTCTCCCAGTCAGGGCACAGGCCTGCAAGCACATTTCAGTGATTAGGGGTTATCTGCAAAGGAGCTTCCCTCGCTGAAGAAACCAAGCGCAAGCTCCACTGCCACTGGTACTACACTGCTATACAGAAAGACATTCAGAACTTTGCAGAAGCAGCCAAAACAAGATGAGGGTGTGCTGCTCACTGAAACGATTCCGAGACAACAGCCAGCATCTCCACAGGCCCTTACAGCACAGGCAGTGAAAGCAAAATCAGAAAGACCACCCTGCCTATCAACTAAATAACAATAATATATAGCTTGTCACACAACGGCACTGATTTAAATTTAAGCTGTGCAAGACACCACTCCAAATTCAGGATGAATACATCAACCCATCCTTTATGTTTTGCTGGCTCTCCTGCAGCAAATTTGGAAAAGAAAATTTCAATTCTTGCTATGGCACCCCGGATTGTATTAGATGAACACCAGCAATTACACTAGCAAGGCTGTTTTGCAAGAAGGTGAGGAAACTGTGTCTTTTTCACACTTCATCAAGTTACTTGCCTTAAGTAGCACAGCCTCAGCTTGCTAAACACTGAAGTATCAGGTAGTGTACAGCTTCTGGCTGCTCTGTGCTCCCTCTGCAATCCTATTTCAGTAGAATACATGAAGCCTCCTGCTGCGCCCTGAAGTTGAAAGGTTGTTGGCACTTGCTGTGAGAACAAGTCTTTCCTGCATCTAGAAGCCAGCATTTGCGCCTTTGTCCCTTGCACCCAATACAAAGCTAAGACCTGGCGCCTCCAATAATGCAATCACATTCTGCTTTAGGCCAGTATTCCTCTTGGCCAAGTCATTTACAACTTGCTGCTTCCCACAGCTGGCCTCTTTGGACTTGGGTTTTCTTTTCTGTCTCCAGCTCAGCACTGAAAACCTCCTCCAAGAGAACAGCAAAGCAGCCACAAGGACAGCAAGCAAGGAAAACACTGACCATCAGACCAAAGGACTTACCTGGAGCACAGCTGTCAACAAGAGCCCCCAGTGCTTTGCCATCCTGCCAGTTTTGATTGAAGTTTGTGATTGGCAAGTAAGGAATTTTGTTCTGGATCCAGCCCAGCAGCCTCTGCTTAGGAGTCTGCTTCTTTGCATCATCATCACCTTCATCCTCCCACACTGGCATGGAAATGGAGTAGTGGAGGATAAGGGTCCATATCAGGCCAAGGATCAACTTCAAGTTTCCATCAACTATGGCTTTACTATCTGGAAGACAAAAGACACATAACTGTTTATTTCCCACCCTAAAGAGGCATGTTTTTAAAATACTGTGCCTGCACTCATGCTCAGGTAATCAAGGACAAGAAAAGCAACCCAGGTCACTGCAGACACTTGCTTAAGCAGAGACATCATTCTTCATGCCCTGTATAAGAGAGGAGGGAAGAAAGGAGTCCAAGCACTCAGTGCTCTCCAGCTGTCTTGAGAGCTCTGTGCTCTCCAAGGGTTGTGTGACTTGCCCTTGAAGCTTTACAGCATTAAGCTTAGAAGAACTGGCAGTTTAAGTTCTCTGGCATTTTGCATTTGGGTGATAAGTGCTACCTGTTATATTTAATGGCATTTGTATCTTATGAAAGAGGCCAAACAGCATGTGACAGGGTTCACAAGAACAGCAACCCAACAGGGGTTGCTAAAAGCACTGTTCAGGAAACCACATTTATATAGAGCAACATGCCTCCTCACACACAGCAGTAGTTTGCATTGAAAATGATAGCAAAAAAAAAAAAAGAGCTATATGATGAAGACCAGGAAAGCCAGAGTTTGTAATTAAAACAAAATCCAGACATATCATGACCTGCACACAAATGGCAAAGTGGAGAGTGAGGCCCATTGAGCATCCTTTACACCGTCACAGTCCTGCCTGCACAAAAAGTCATCCCTTCACACCACAAATGCAAAGTTAGAAGAAAAGGAAAAGCCAACTCTGGTTTTTCATTGTTACACTCTAGCCTAGCAAAAATTAATCACCACTGCAGCTCTACTTTAAGACACACCACGCAGCTAAGACTAAGGTATCAAGATCAGACTGTCATAAGAAGCTGTCTGAAGGGACAGGATATTTCTTGGCATCAGTTTGGCCTTATGAAGTGACCTTTACAGTTTTGTGAATACTCTTGCAATTCACTTTGGTTTTAGTGAGTCACAAATTGAACGCACTCCCTTTCAGACTGTAGTTGCTACTCAGGCTGTATTACATTTGTAAAAGCTCCAGTTTGTCCAAGCTCACCCAAACCAGGATTCTCCTGCAATGTTTTGGGATGCCCTCAGCCTGACTGATCCTTACATTCACAGCAGCAGGTTACAGCAGAGCTTTTTTCTATTCTTTCCTCCATTTCAGTGAAAACTGTTGCAGAAACTTCTTTTTAGCCACAGAAGCTACAAGTGACCTGGGAGCTTTTGTGTGCTCTCCAGCGCCTGGAGCAGATGGTGGAGTAAAGATAAGTTCAGTGGTATAAACTCACTTTCATGCCACCAGGATGCACAAGGATCTTACTGAGTCATAGATACCAAAAGAAAAGTGCTTGGTACTTCAATTGCCTCTTCAGCTACAGAAACCACAGCAGCAACCCAATACCATCTTATCAATACAAAAAGATCTCCTGACTTTCAAAACAAGTGATCATACAGAATAGCCACCAAGAACAGTGAGTACCAGGGTGTGTTCCCTTTAACCCAATGCTAAGGTGAAGTAGTTAATATTTACATGGTTTCACAATAGGGCGGTATGTCCTGAACAGATAATACCATAACTTCAGACCTTGAGGTGCATTTGGCCTCTCTGGATAGTTAAAAGCCTGGTTTATACTCAGATTTTATTTGCACTAGGGCTTTTTACTATAAAAAACCCAGTTTTGACTAATCTTACAGGATTATGATAAGTGTCTGCCACTTGACTCCTCACTGATGATTTCACATCCAGTCTGAGATACGCAATAGATATCTGTGAGGTGATTAAGCCCCGCTGGGTTTTAATTACAAGTTTCAAGGTAAAAGCCTGCATCACGCAATAGTTTGTCTCTTAGCAACAACTAAACATTCCTGCTGAAATCCATCTCCCCCCTCCTTCCAGCTGAACTGCGGACTGGTCATTAGAGAGAAGACGCTCCCTTGCAATCTATTAAGGAAAGCTTTCTTGGAAGAACTCACACTGGAGCAGGAGGAAAAGCTATACTTCAAATGATAGAGACCCAGTGCTGTGCTGGCAAGCTCACCACAGTACCTGAGCTCTGCAAGCTGGAATTAATGGCTGCAGAGTGTAAAACTCAGACTGTCGGTGCGAGCCCCCGTGCCTGCAGCACCTCCATCCTGCACCCCTGCAGCACGACCCCCAGCTCACACAGCAGCACTGCAGCGTACAGTCAGCCGCTGCATCCCTGCGCCAGGAACACCTCTGAGCTTCGGTTTCAAATTTACACTGACATCGGCATTTTTACCAGAGCAGACACAGTATGATTTAGCATGCTACAAGTACCCTGGCTTCAGAAAGCCATCCAGCACTCCCAGGGAGGAAAGCCAAAGGGACAGGATCACCCGAACACACTGCTACCCGCATGTTACTCGACATGAAGAATGGCTCATTTCATGTTTACAGCACATAAATAATGCCTATAAAGGGATGCACTGCGGTTGCTGCAGCACTCAGCCGCGTGCTCAGAGCTTCCTCTGGCACCCCATCATCACCTCTGAAGGCATGACTGGGCAGTCGTCCTTGACCCATGGAAACAGAGCCTATATACAAGACAGCTTCTGATCGAGAGCAAGAATATCCCATCTCATCAGCCTCGTCCAGAGATGCCAGCCCCAGACCGCTGTCCCGGTGACAGGAAAAGGTCACCACAGGAATGGGACAGCTCTTCCTCCCGGGGGCTGGTGCCACCCCACAACTGTACTCTGTTAGCACAGTTAGCAAGCTCCTGCAGCCTCCCAGCTTCCTGACAGGCATAGGGATCTCATGATGTAATTTTTTCCAAGCCTGCTTGTAGGAGGGCATGTCTGCTTTCATTTGGGGTGGGGAAGAGGAGGGAGAAGAACTCCTGGGCAGGACAGGAGAACTTATCAGTACCCAGCAGAACAAGCCTGCGCTCCCTTCCCACAGGTACCCTGCTCCCAGCTACAAGGGATCCCATCAGCAGCTCAACCCTGGCTCACTACCTCTACCACGATATAAAAAGACCCTCCATGATCCAGAAGAAAATAGAGTCCAGCCAAAGCAGGCATGGCTTCCAAGTGCTGGTGTAAGCTCAGCTCCACCCGAGCATTCAGCCTCCCCACTTCAGTGCTGCCTTTTTAATTGACTGAAAACATTCAGACCATTCTCCTCAAGATCTCTCAGAAATTAAGATGCAAGTGGCACCCAGGAAGAGAAGCATCCATGAACAGGTCCTGCACAAGAAGTGCAGCACTGGCCCAGAGAACCCTGAAATCCTCGTAGTACAACCAGATTTGCAGCATCCCCCACCAGCTCTGAGTGCACACTGACAGCATAGTACTGCCAAGGTTTCAGAACAGCGGAAAAAAAAATGTGCTTCCAATGACACTTAAGCACCAACAATCATTACTGCAGGCACTGCTGTGCACCCCAGCTCAGATGGCTTTCCACTGGATTCTCCCTATTCCCTGATCTGCTTCAAGACACTTTTTCTGGACATCACAGGGTGGAAAACGGATTACATCAACAGCAGATCTGGAAACACTGCTTTCCTACTACAGTTACTTTTAGGCATACTTATTAATCACACCATCTATACTGTGCAGCTTTGCAGTGCCTTTCAAGCCACGTTTCCCATTTGTTTCTCTGGAGTTTACTGTAAAGTTACAACATAGAGACTGCACACTTGTGGTCAGTGCTTCAGAACCACAGTTGAGGAGAGTGCATCTCCACCATCAGCAGTGTTTGGCTTTCAGCTTCAATGAATTAGGTAGACAGGAACAAATTGTCTGCTTTCAGCTGAAGTGCAGAGTGTGTGTTTACTCCATGGCACCAGGAGAGTTTCCGCAGATTAAAGGATCTTCTCCAGGCAGGCGACAGCCGCCGGATCCCAGCCTTCCCGTGGCTTGGAGGAAGCGAGCTGTCACATCTCAGCCACCAAGATAATTTAGCGGGGCTGAAGAAACTCTTCACAGCACCACTGCAGACAGCTTTAATGGAACTTCTCTTGGAGAAAGCGTGGTAATCTGCATCATTTGCTTTATTCATATTACAGTGCTTATGTTGACACCTGCAAGATGCACTTGCATGCATGCCAGAGCGCACTCGCTCACTGTTTCACTGTACCCAGGAGGAGATGTGTGCTTTGAAGATCAAAGGTCCTGCCCAGGTGAGTCACATCACTGCACCAGAGCAGGATACCTGCTGACAGTCACCTCACTTGTACTTTCAAAGGATGCATTTATGGGGAGCCCAGGCACGAAGCAGGAATCCATCCATGCCACAGGACCTCTCACCTGCCTCAGACCAGCACCTGGGAGCACTTCATCTCAATTGGAGACACAGACAATCAACTTTAGAGGTGCCATCTAGAACACAGAAAGGGTGAGGGTTGTGGCGGGCTTGGTTTGTTTTTTTTCAATAGAAAAAAGAATTTTTGGGCTATTACATGCCAAGTCCTACTGACATTCTGCTGCAGACTCCAAATACTTTAATGCTTTTAAGAACTTTCAGATGTTCTGCAAGTTATCACAGCTAGACACACGGTCCTAAACCAGTAAGAAGCAGAAAAAGCAGAAACACTCAAGTTTGGATTTAACACAAATCTTCATTCCCACCTACACTGTTCAACGTGCATTTTAGCTTCAGTTACTCCAACTTGCTCTCCTCCTCTAACAGTACGTAATCCAATGTCAACAAAACAGCAACTGCCATCTAACAAGATGCAGCCCTCATCCAGCTGCACACAGGCAGAAGCCATCCGCCGGGTCAGGCTGCAGTCCGCCTGCTGCTGAGAGGTCCTGGCATTGAGATGCAGCTCGACACGACCTGCAGGCTGACGGCAGGGAAAACCTGCCAACCAGACATAAGCTGTTCTGCAGAATCAACACCAGCACTGAACAACCGAGCACTCACTCTTCTGTGAAAAAAAGCCTATATATAGTCTACAACGTTAAGTTTTATGTAGGAGTATCCTGCTTCTTAGTCAGCTATTAGAATTTAAGTGCCTGCCTGGTAGGGTGAAGAGGAAAACAGACTGAACCAGAGCTCGCTTGCTTCCCCCATCACACCTCTGAGTCTAGATTGTAATTCTTACCATTTTATTATCCTATTAACTAAGTGGCAACTGGCCCAAAAAAATGGATTATGGCAATTCCATAGGCCAGCATTACAAACCACCAGTCTCAGTCTTGAAAAGGAACCAAGTTGTAACTGCTCAAACTGATTTATAATTGTTGCTCTATCCTAAAAGTTAATATGATATGTTACACTTGGACTGTTAACATCACGCTCCTTAAAGCACAAAGGAAGATGTTAAAGTGCCTAGGCTTCAGCCAGCAGCGTAACCAGCCTGAGCCAGCACTACGACCATCTTGAGACAAACGCCTGTCATTTTTATGGCTTGGGCCACAAAATACTTCCCAACCCAACCTACCAAGTGGAAAACCGCCAGCGCTGCAGAGCTGCTGGTCCTCTGTATCTGTCCTTGCAGCTGCCCCAGGAGCACGTGCCAGAACTGAAACCTGGCGTTGATTTGAAGGTTGCAAGTTCATCTGCTCCAGCAGAGAACCCTAAACTTTACCTGCAGTACATGGCTTGAATTATATGACCTTCACGGGGTCTCTTCAAAACTATTCTAAAATTCAAAAAAAGCCTCAGTGTTACAAACAAATTTGTGAGTAGTGTCTTGCTCACGTGCAAGCCTGCTCTGCATCAGAGTAATCACAAGAACTGCTGCAATGCTCCTTGAACCCTGCCCTAGAGCAGAGCTGCAAGTCATTTTCTGTAGGACAATTAAGGGAAACAAGATAAGCTACCAAAGCAGACAGCTTCCTTACTAAACTGAGCTAGGAATACAGACTGCTCAGAGTGTTGTGGAACAAATGAAGGACTGAAAAAGCAACTTTTGAGTGGCAAAATTCTTTTTTAAAGCAGTTTCTTGGTTGAGGCTGTAGTCAACACTCTCTTGTTCACAGTTTGGGCAAAGTCTGCTAATCTTCACATGTGATCCGCATCCAGCTTCTTTAAAAAGTGCTCACTCTCTCCAATCTCAATGTCTTCCCTACTTAAAATTCTGGTTTACGCACTAGATGGAAGAACCCCCCAAGATGTATGCTCCTTTAATACTACACAAAGGAGCAGTCTCACCAGCAGCCCTTACTCGTATTTCCAGACATGGAAGGAACTTGGTATAGCACACAAAGTTCATCTTAGTTATGGATCATTTATGTAGACACTGAAGGAATTTAAATCCCTGCACCTTGAAGTTTCCAAGCATTTCCCCACCTCTAATTATTCTTGTCTACTGCTAATCAGCTGTAGCAGCTGAGGAACAGAAAAATTAAGCTCTCACTAGAGCTTAATCTTCTGCAACAGTGAGAACTCCACACTGAACAGAGCTCTTCGAAAGCCCTGCTCCACACTCATGCATGCCAAACAGAAGTATGCAAATGAGATGGAGCTGAGCAAGCTGCCTAAGGAAATTCTTTGCTAAAGCATACAGTATGTGTTCACAAGCTTACCACGCCTGCTAAAGACATTAGCGGCGTCCTCTGTAGGGATAATATGTCTTTAAATCAATTACACGGGTTCCTCTGTGCTTTAAGAACATACTGCAGCCATTTCCTCCAGAGACCCTCAAGCTCAGGTCCACCTCACAGCTTCTTGGAGCTCGGCCCATAGCTGTTGCCTGGCCCCATGCAGCCAGCTTGGGCTGTGAAATGCACAAGGCTGTGCTTATTGCACAGAGTTGGCACTGGGGCAGCTGAATTCAGGCCAGTTTTGTGGATTCCTAGCTGTGACCTGCCAGCCTCTAACAGCAACATGGCTCTAGCCCCACTGCCTCCCTGCTCCTCAGCAGTGTTTGCAGTGGGTGCAGTGACCCATAGGAGAGCTGCTTCTCAGTATCCAGCCTACCTGCATACCAGCAGGCTTTCAGCTCATCTGCTCCCAGCTTAGCTCCTGCACCCTGCCAAGGCTCAGCCAGTGGCCAGCTCCACTACTGAGCCTCAGGGCATCCATCACCTGAGAAACTTACCTTCAGGAAGTAAGTGATACACCACATACACAGCAGATCCGCTAAGCTTCTTCCAAGGTGAGTTTTTCAGAGGAAGAAAGCTGTTTCAAAAGGAGAGCTGTAAGAACTGTAACTGAGCGCTGGTCTGGGCACAGGCAGGAGGATGGAAAAAGGTGATAGGTTTTTATTTTGTTGCAAGGGGACAAAAATCATTTTCCTCTATGCTTACCAGCATGTCTGGCTATTAGCAAAATAAAGATTCCTTTGTGACACTCATGATTCAAAAGACCAAACATTACAATTCAGAGGTTTTTCAATAGTTTTTACTTTAACTGATTTGAAGCCATTCAGATCAGAGAGCGTCAGGCCATTACCGCATCCACCACCTTGTATCATCTACTGGTGCATGTTGGGCTTCTGGAAAGGACCTCTTACGAGGTGGAACAGGCAACTGTAAAACTGAGTTCAAATCCAGTCCTTTCAGTGTAGGTTTGGCATGAAAAAACAAAAATATACAGACTTATAATACAGAAAAGAATAAAAAGAATCAAGCCAGTGAAGCTCAAAAAAGTGAAGCACAGATTAAAATAGTTCTGCTCGACTTCTTAATGGGCATCCAGAGACCACTTACATCTTACATCCAGAAGAGAAAGGCATAACATGAAGCAAGTTAAAGCCCTCAGTGTAACAGCAACAGCAACCAACACAGCTTCTCCAAGAGAAACTGAAAACACCCAGGGGGGCCGGAAGAAGTCAAGAATTTCAAAATGAGAAATTGTTAGGCTGGGTGGGGGAAAAAGTCAAACTGCGGGTGGCTTATGATCAAATTCCTTAATGCTTTCAGTCCGAATATACCTAGGGCTTCTGTTGCCTTAAGAGCCATACACCAAGCTATGGATATGAGGAAGTAAGTGTTGATATAGTGCTCAGGAAAAGCCTGAGGCAGGAGAGTTAGTGCACATCCAACTCTTGCCACAAGTGCTCCTGGGGAGCATCTTCACCATGAGCACAAGGAGGGCTCCATGCTGCCTGCACACTGCTGGGACAGGATCAGCAGCTAGAGAGGATGCAGGATAAGAGCTGCCCTTCGCACTATTTCAGACTCGGCTGCTCACTGCCAAGCAGGTCCCCACTCGCAGCTGCAGGACCGCGGAGCAGATACCCAGCCGAGCCACATATGGGAAAGCTGCGCTAATTATTCCAGATGCTTTCCAGGGGAGGGAAAAAAGAAGGGAGTGTGAATGTTCAGCCTTTGTACAGCAGCAAGTTTCCATGAGTGCTGCTTTGTTCGCAGCGAACGAGCCCCTCGGCAGCTCCACAGGGCAGCCCGCCAGCCCCCACCACCGCGCTGACCCCGAAACCCCGGCCTGTTAACCGGCACAGCCATGGGGCGCCGAAACACTCCGCACTATGGGAAGCTCCGTGCGCACGGAGGAGCGGCTCCGGCTGTCCCGAGCACGCAGGG
>JANRGW010033455.1:0-19879 GCA_024733675.1 Psilopsiagon aymara
GAGATGATAATAAAATTTGTGCTTTTGAAACTCCTGCCAGTAACAACCTTTTGGCTTAAAACAGAAATCCTGATACCGTAGATTTTCTGGGCCTACTGCTACTATTGAAATCGGTCATATTGTCTTCTTGGAAGCTCACAGCATCTACAAGGTCTCCTCAGTCTACACCTAGAGGGGCGACCTACAAGATCTGCTCAGTCTAAACCTATTACGTTGTGCTTTGGTTTTACATGAAGCCCTAGCATATTCTTACTTCTCTGAAGCAGTATGTTAGTAGAGGATTTAAGCATGTTTCTAAACCTCTTTTCCCCCCAGAACAGCAAGGATTAGGGTATTTTTTGCCTTTTTTTATGTGGAAATCTCATGAAACTTGCTGAAATTTGAACCCTCATGTGTCTGTGCTTCTATAGGGACAAGTAGACCCTTTGTCTAGGCCAGAACTGCAACATTAGGCTTCCAGGCAAATGAACTGGATTCTCTAGTACCTTTGACTTTGTGTGAACAGAGTCATAATTGGAAGCAATTTCAACTCATTTTGGTGAGTTACAAATGGTTGTGAAGGCCAGTGGAAAATGATAAGTTAGATTACTTGCTTATGCTCTTAACAAGCGCAATCAGAATGCTTTAGACAATGAAGAAAATAGCAGGATAATTAAATTGCTAAATTGCCAGGATAATGGTTTGCATACTTTGGAGCCTGGCAAGTAGTATCTGAGAAGCTGGGTAGCCTGGGGGATTGATAAGCCATTTATCTGGTAATATTTGCAGGCTGTGTATGTTGCATAGTTAAAATTGAAGGTACTGTGGACTATAGGAAAGTGCACATGCATTCTTTGTCCTCAGAGCAGTACCTTCAAGAATGTACTAATAGCTACATGAACCATGGCTGCAGATTTTTAGGTCAAGAGCCCAAACCAAAACTGCACTAAGTTTGTCTAGCACAAACAAAGGCAATATTTGGACCTGTTGGTGTACTCCTGCCTGTGCATTGCAACATGTTGCTAATCCCTGTCTTCTGCCTCTGTGCCAGGGTTCCCCCAGCAATACCCTTGGTCGGACCCCTTCCCGGCACTCCAGCAGCAGAACCAGCCCCTTAACTTCACCTACCAACTGTTCCCACGGTGGGCTATCTCCAAGGTAATGTGGCAGGCTAATTAAACCACTTACAAAATGTTAAAGGATTTCAACACTGAGTGTGCATTTGCAGAATATGACTCACTTTGAAAGCAAAAACAAGACCAAAGGTTTACAGTAGATTTCTCCTAAGAAACAGGGTTGGAACATTATAATACACGGTTGGTGATTGACTTCAGTGTTCCAGTCCTCATGTCGTCTGTGTAATCTTAATGTCTTGTCTTATAGTACTAATTTTCTTTCATAACTAGGCCTTCTCCAGAACTACATTTGTGGGTTCAATAAAGGTAATATGAAATGACAGTATTAGAAATGAGGTCTTGTTGGGATTGCAAATAACATGAAATACATGACGACTTTCATGTCAAGGGTTTCAGACTGTCTATATTTTAGGTGTGTCCTTGTGCTCAGTATTTCATCTGACTGTAGTACAGTGCTTGTACTGTTGAGAGAAGTACTGAATTTCCTGTTCCCGTTGTGTGCTTTGTGAGGATGCAGAACAAGCAGAGGTGGTGACTGCTTTTTAGTGCTGAGTACCTCTTAAATCACTTTCCTGGCTGCTTACCAGAAGAATAGTGTCCTGATCCTTCAGGCAGCAGGTCTATTACAACCAGGTGTTTTGCTGAAGATGCAGGTGCTGCCCTAGAATATATTGGTCCACTACAAAACCTTTTATTTTGCAAACATAGACACTTGGATATGGGAAATGTTCTTGTTTCACACCATAAAAACTTAGAGCAATGGATATGGGAATTTAAACAGTGTGCTCTGGCACTGTAGAAATATTGGAGGACATGTTAGGTTGTTATTTGGAGAAGCTTTGATTTATGCTGGGAAAGCTTAAAAGCTGCCTCTCTTGTCTCCATGACAAAACCTTGTCCTCTCCATGAGAAGTCATCTCCCGTTATCATGGAAGAAATGGAAATATGTTGGGTGAGGGCTGCAGTTTGTAGTCCAGTGTAGTAATTTACACTGAAATTTAACCCTGTTGTGATGTGCTAAACCATGTCTGGAGGGATGCTTAGACATGTGAGTTCCCCTGTGTCAGGAAAAATATAGGCTTTAGCCTTTCATAAGTAGTTAAACTAATTCCAGCAGCATATGAGGAACACATGAGGTTTCCTGAGAAAATTGTAGATGTCTAAATATGTCTTTGTGACCCCTAAATCTGCAATCCGAAACTAGACTGGGTGGTTGCAAGCCAAGGTCAAGTTGCCTATTATGAGGGTTTTTTTAACAAAGGTTTTATTAAGAAATTAAGTGGTAGAGTTTCAGGGGAATGGTTCCAACTATGTTGCTTACTTTTTGACTAGTGTGAGCATTGTTGCTGATTTGTCATGGGAAATTATAAACTGAGATATATCTCCCTGTGGTTACGTTGTGGCTTTGTTGGCCACATTTGCATGTGGCACTTATTTTATAAACTCATGACCTTTTACCATGCTTTTTGGGGTTTACCATTGGGGCATGACTGTGTCTTGCCACTTCACTCACTGCTTTTCAATTTGTCTTTGCATTCTTTTCACTTCTTGATGTCAGGATGCATGTATCAAATTATTGATTAAAGTTTTCAGCCGACACTTAATACTATGTTGCTGTTGTTTTCTAGCATTTTGGGTTTTGGAACTGGAGGGGTTTTTCCCATGTGGTGTTCTCAAGGAATAGTTAGAGAGGGCATGTAATTCCAGAGCATTCTGCCATTAAGTTGTCAAGACCAAAACAGCCATTGATGCAGTGGGCCAGGAATTTCCTTTAGAAAACAGTCATTCTTTCAGTTTTCTATGGAGCTCTTGGAGATCTTGATTCAAAAATTTAGGTGTCATTTCAGGAAATCCTTGCTGGATTTAGTTATTCAAGGATGGTGAGACAAAGATAATCTTCAATGATAAGATGAAGCTGGAAGCTGCTGTAAAAGCCCGTTAAAATAAACAGGGGAGAAGTTCTACCTTATTTTTTTGCGAGTGACCTCTGAGCAGCAACATTAGCTGTTAATTTTTACTGTTTGTAGAAAAGTTGGTGGCAAGTACCACAAATCAGTGGCAGTGGCTTCTGATGCTCTGCTGGACTGCATCTGTCCTGAAAGTATCTTGTGTAGCCATTTGAGCATGGTTTCTGACTTGGAGAACAAGGGAATTTAGCTCTATTTCTGAAGAGTACATGTGGCCATCCTTCTTTCAAACAAAAAGCTTCAGAAGATATGCTAACAGATTGCAGGAAGTAGGGTACACTGCAGTATTGCAGTTCTTAGTATAGATGCTTGTGTGTCAAGTTTCCATTACAAATGCTTGTGGCTTGCTATTCATCAGTGGTGTAAACTGTCACTTTTCTCTCTACAAACTTGGAAAATGAGCACACTCAAGTCATTCTTATAGCAGTAGAAAAAGATCAAGATTCCCACAGTTTCTCTGTGTAGCCCTTCTCTGAAACAAGGCTTGGCTTTACATTTTTGTGGGACCCATTGGCAGTGGGTTGTACCAAGATTGTGTATGCCTGTTGCTTCCTAGGGCGCTCCATGTACAGCCCCTGCTTACCTTGTCCATGCCTATGTCTTTTACAGCAGTGTGAATGCAGCCAGTTAAAAGATTATCTCCAGTTCTTAATGCCAGTTTTGAAGATTATACTTTTCTTTACCTTTTTTTCTTGATGTGCAAATTGGAGGTGTCTTATCTAGAGACATATGTCTTTGGCATTGAGATATGTGCAGAAAGGATAGTTTGGGATGTGTACAAAAATAAAAATGCTGCTAAGCATAGCTGCTCTCCCATATGACTAATGGTTTATGGATGGTATCTTCAATCAGCAAGGCTTTGTTGATGCAGACTTTTCTATAATATGTGTGTATGCCACTGCCCTTGGATTACGTTACTTCTTCCATAATATTGCCATCACAACTGAATTCCAGATGACTGATTTTTTGTGTGTGTACTTGTGTGTTCATGTATTTGAGTGCTCTGGATAGATTTTGAATGTTTTGCTTGAACTGGACTTTATGGTTGCAAACAGCTAATTTGTCTATCCATATGATAACATCTGTTTAAGTATCCTCTGGTGTTAGTGTCTTCAGAAGGGTAACATGGGCAGAGGGCTTGGGCAGAGTCCTTCCTTCTGCTTTCATTTGCTCCATCCAGTTCTGCTTCATGATCACTAGAACATATGCACTTCATCTGTGAGTTACTTCTGCATTTGTACCTGCTTTTTTTTGTCTTGACACTTTTAATTTTTGTGGGAGAGGAGTTTGTCCTGGGTTCAGCCATGACTGCTACTGCTGAACCCAGGACAGAGTTATGGAGGAAAGAGGTGTTTTCTGAAGATGAAAAGCAGGGCGTGCACTGGTGAAGACTGAAAGTAATAGGAAAAAACTACAGACTTCTCGCTGAGAAGAATGTTTCCTGGGCAGTGCTCAGATTAATGGCTTGTGTCGGACAGAGAATATCTTCTGAGATTTAGTGAATGATTTAGTATGATAAAAAGGAAGATGCTAAGTTGTGAAGTCCTCCAGTGTAAGAATACCATTCTGAATGGCAAATGAACTTCTGTACACTCAAACATCACGTTCAAGTTGTGAATTTTCACCTAGAACTGTAGGAATATTTGAAGGAACAGCAACGTAATACATTTGCTCTACTGTTTCTGCCTTTATTAGTACCCCAGAAACCTGTGCTCAGTTCAAATTATTAAAAAAACAGAACCAAAAAAGTAAGTTTAGTCCTTCAAAGATCTCTAGAGGAAATGGCACAAAATAAGGGGCTAATGATTTTATCTGGCTGTGTAAGTTTGTGCTTGTTTTTTTCTCTGATAATAGAAAATACCATTAAAAATAAAATTTCTGTATAAAGTTGAGCAAGGCATGGAAAAAGAATTAAAAATAACCACCCACCTTATACAATGAGAACAAGCCTGCATTGTTTGGTGGCCCATGTGCAGGTAGGTGAGTCCTGTGAGACTTCTGATCAGCAGTGTGGGTGTCTGGTGTATTTCTTTAATAGTTGCATATAATAGCTGTGTTTGTTCATTGCTGGTTAACAAGTAAATTTCTTGACACCACTCTTCAGAGGAGTCTTTTCAACTCGCTTTGCTGCTGTTTGCAATTCTTGACTTGGTAGCTGCTTCTGATCTCGAGATATCTTTCACTTTCGTATATACAAATGTGACTTTCCAAGATAGTGTGCTTAAACTTAATAGAAACAAAGGACTGTCCTGAATACTCCACCAGCACAAGCATCTATATTCTGATTTAGAAGATGATTTTGAAAATCTGTGAAGCATGAAGGGAATGGGACAAACGCAAAGGTTAGACAAATTGGCACAGGGATGGAACGCCTTGACCCAAAAGTGCAGAATCAAGCAGTAACCAGAAGGAGCTTGTGAAATTTTGAGAGATCTGAAATGACTTAGAGGCTGGTTTCATCCAGTCTTTCCAGGTTTTTCTGCTGAGACCTAGACCAAGTCCGTGGTTTACAAGATAAGTTTCCACTCTAGACTGATTTCCAATTGCTGCATATTTGGGGTCTGTTGAATCTGGTAAATCAGGATCAGATCTTAAACCCTTTGAAGATGTGCTGATTGTGTAGGGCCTGATTGCAGGCTCTTATAGAGGCACCAGGGGCCAAACTTTACAAGGTACCCAACTTTACTTTCTTCTGGGGAAATCCTGTTGCTCACAAGTACCTGCTTAGAGTTTGAATACAGATGTGTGGTCAAGGATTGCTTAGTTAGAATATATTGAGTTGTTTATAGAAGCTATATCCATTTATAAAATTTACATTTAGTAGAAGCAGGGACTATTTTAGTGCGAACTGTATCATTACCTTAGGAAATGAATAACAAAGGCCAAAACAATGACTTGTGAGGCTCAATGGAGTATTCTTGTTTAATTTTGTTTCTATTAATTTTTCTCTCTCTCCAAGGCAGCATGCCAGCACTAAGCCACTCAGATTATAGTTTCTTTTTTTTTTTCTCCCTCTCCTGTCTCTGTTTTTTCTCTTTCGTTTCTCCTCTGATCGTGGCAGTCGGTTCTGGGGTTGGAGTGCAGATGGGCTGTCGAAGCACCCCCCTCCCCTTTCTCAGCCTAACTCCATCCCCACTGCTCCTTCCCACAAGACTTTCAGACGCTCTTACTCTCCCAGGTAACAAGCTACCTGTTAAACCAACTTGTCTGAGGTGTCACAGTATTATTTACCTTTCACACTGTGGGATTTGTACATATGTGGGAAATGATTTGCAGAGCCTTTGGTTGGAAAAGGAGAAGAGGTAATGATAGCTTTCAGAGAGCAGAGGTGACAGGCAGCCACTCGCTCACTGCTGAGGGAAGATGCGGTATGCAAGTGGGGGGAAAAAAAGTATTTTTTTCCAGACTTCCTCCCTGCCAGGTTCCTGAAAGGGTATATGTTTCACAGTTGGTTTCCAATGCAGAACACAGTTGCTGAGCACTTTCAGCAGGCACTGGTTGCATTACAATAGCACGGGCAAGGTCTTTAACTTGGGACATTGTACAAGCAGTACACGAGTACTTTCTAGCAGGCAGATACAGCTCAGTAGTGATTTCACATCTGCAGCAGTGAATACCTGTAGGGCAGTGAGGATGAAGCTTGCACAGTGTGATTGTGGATGGAAGATTTAGGATTAAAATGAAAATTGTCCTTACGGCAAGATTTAGGTTATCAGTCCCTAATTTTGGCATATCTTTTTCCTCCTGTGCTGTCGTATTTTCTTCAAGTCTACGTACAGATCTTTAGTCAGTATAGTGGGCTAAAGCTGTATACTGATTTTAATACAGAAAGAAAAAAAAAAAACCACCAAAGCACCTTCTAGATACAAATATAATTTCTCAGAGCTTTATGTTAAATTTGTGGATTTTTTTTTTTTTTTTTAGGTTATACACTGACAGTAGGTATATATGTCAGGAGAAATTACATCTACAGAAAGCCTGTTACCTGAGGAAGGACTACGTAGTCTCTCCTTGAGGCAAGAAGTTCCTAATGAAAAATTATTGAAAGAAAAGCAAACAAATTGTTCTTTGAGGGCTCAAACTCTGGGAATTTGTGATGTCTGAGAGAGAAAATAGAATCCCATTGTCCATGCCTCTGTAAATACCTGCAGAATTAAAACCTTTAACCAGTGTTCTGTCTCTTCTAGGACACAAAAATAACTGGAAGAGTTGCATGTTGACTTTTGGAATTAAACTAGTTGAGAATTTTTTTTCCTCCTTTCATTAGCTGACACCAAGGTTTAGAATAATTTGATGTTCCAGCCCAGAGCCTGCAAGTGCAAGGCAGTGAATTACTGTGTACTGCTTGAGGATGCTAAACTGTTGATTACTTACACATAGTTTGAATTAGAAACTGAATAGTAGTTTATGGAAATAAAATTTATGTTATGTCGACTGAAAACTGCCAAATTATATCTTGATAAAGTTGTAGAGAGCTGCGTTGCTTTAGTGCAGCAGAAGATGATGTGTCATGTTTGGATGACGTGGTTTAGTGTGAGGTGTCCCTGCCCATGGCAGGGGGGTTGGAACCGGATGATCTTAAGGTCCTTTCCAACCCTGACTATTCCATGATTCTAAGATGGAAAATAATGTTGTGACATCCCTAAACATTGTTTATCTCTACTTCTTATTCATCCTGTGACTTTTCCTTAAGTTTCTGCATGGGTCATAATTAATTTTCCTTTTGTGCCCCCTTTTTTTTTCCTTTCTGAAAGGTGGGTGTAGTTCTATTTTTATTTTTATTCCCCCCCCCATTGTGTTGTCTGTAAAGTATTCCAGTGCACATACTGTCAATAGATGTGTGTGTTCACATGTAGAGTTTTTGTTCATTTAGAAACACAACCGTAATGTGATCTCCTACACAGGCTTACTCTTGACGTATGAAATCACTGGATTCTTTAGATTTTTATTAAAATGTGGTTTTGTGCTTCGAAAAATGCATCGGATCAAGTGCCCCTTTGTTGAGAAATTGCCTTAGGCCTCTAGCGTTGCAGAGTCTGTACTTTGATCTGTTCTTTGGTAGCAGTTTAAGGCAAAATTCATCCCTGAGGAAAGAAGTGATGATTTTAGCAGAAGATTTAGTGTCAGTATATCTGTAATTATTTCTTGGGTTTTTTTTTCCATGGATTTCATTGTCATCTCTTAGTATGGGTACACAGGTACAGTCACATGTGTACTTTCTCAGATGGCAGTTTAATTACTCACTTAAATACTGTATGAAGAACACCTTAAGATCTATGAATTAAACATGCTTGAGCTCAAAATTAGTGTTTTCGAGATCACAGGAAACAAAGGTTTTCCTATCCCTGCCTTATACTTATAAAGAATCTAAAAACTGCCTTCACTTTTGTCTGTAAAGCTATCATAGTGCATTAGTGTCATTCAGCTGTCTGAAAAGCCCCAAATACTTTGAGTTCTGTAGGCTTATAAACTGCTTTTATTTCCCAATCTTGGTCTTTAAGTGGTTTCTCTTTCTTCCTGGCTTGACAGGCACTGTTCTTTGGTTTCTTTGCCAGAATACATGGTGCTGATGCTTGTATGACTGTAGCGCGAGAGTGTTGCTTGGGAGCCAAGGATTATGGCTATTTTCAGTGTGTTAATCCCAAAGGAATCAGGCAGCACCAATCTTTTCCTCTGATTGAAGTGCCCAAGTTTCTTCCAGGAAACTAAAACAAAACAGTGGTTCTAGATATTTAGACTCCTACTTTTAGTTCTGTTGAAAATAATAACTGTGTACCCTGGAATCAGAAGAGATTTTCTGGTTTTTATGTTTTTACTTGCCCACTTCGCAGGGAATCTTTCTTTTGTGGAAGATGAACGCAGCCCTTTGTTCAACCATCCTCCTCTTTAAGCCCATCCTGTCATCTTTCCCAAACTGTTAAGAAATAGTAATTCACCCCTGTAGGGAGCCACTTCTTGCCATTTATTGACAAACAACTTGATGTAAATGTTTCAAATTCTTTTGGTTTATTTGCTTCTGGCTCTATTAAGAGCCGAGACTCCACCAGAGAAATTGTTCTCAGTTAACTAGGTCTCTTCATTAAATGTCTCTCTGAAAACTGGTTGTCACACAAACTTAACTTCTAGACAGCAAATCCCTGCCAATAATTCCTTTTCATTTTCTTCAAGCTTGCAGGAGATCCTCTTCTTAGCCACATCTTTTCATATCATCTGCCCTTGCATGCAAGGCTTTTTTGCATGGAACTTGATTTTGGATAACTCCTCAAGGGATCCCAAAACTTGTGTGGCTTTACACTGCTGAGAAATTTAGGAGGAACAGACTGCAAGAAAGCATCAGATTTGAGTTAAAGAATTCCCAGACTTAGGCTCAATACTGAAATGCATCATTTATCAAGGCATTTTGCAAGTGGTTTTGGTTTTACTGCTTTATAAATGAAAACGGGACATGTTAGACTATGTTTTACATCAAGATACATATTCCTTTTAATTTGAATCTGTCACATTTGAATCCATTGAGAGACTGTATTTGATATATTATGAAATTTAAATTTTATAAATTTCATTTCCACCAGTTGTCACAACCCTTTAAGTTCTCACAGTGAATGATTTTCTTTATTTTCCTTTTTAACTAACACAGTCACTGTGCTGGGGAGAGCTTTGGGATTTTTTGTTTACAGAAGCTAACACCTCACTGCTGTGGAACATAACAAACAGTGGACCTGACTTCCCCTCACAGTGACGTAACACCACTGATTTCAGTGGAGTTTCTCCTAGATTTAGCCCCATTTGAGGGGAGACTCAGACCCAAAGTCTGCTTTGATTCCATTCATGTTTTGCTATAAGTCACTGTTACAAAGGGTATGCAATCATCTGTCGCCAACTTAGCACTGTTTGTGTTAACAGTCAAAAGCGGATTCCAGTATCATATGTAACATCTCATATACGTTTGGTCTTTAGTATGCTGGATTATGACACGGAGAACCTAAATTCTGATGAAATCTACAGCTCTCTTCGTGGAGTCACAGAAGCAATTGAAAAATTTAGTTTCCGTAGTCAAGAGGACCTGAATGAGCCAATCAAACGTGATGGAAAGAAAGACTGTGACATTGTAAGTATTGGATTGATAAATGCCCCCAGATAGGTGAAATTTTAGAGTACTATGTTCAAACCTGGCTTTGGATTGGTAGTGTACAAAATCCAGTTATTTCCACTGTATTCTTGCAAGTGTCTTTGGCTTATTGGTTGCTAACTTCTTACACCTAAATTATAGGGGCCCACTAATGTGGTCCCTTGCTCCCTTTGAACTGTAGCCTTCTGTGAAAAGTGCTTTCTGGTGTTCTCTGTGAGTCTTACACAAAGCAGTAGTGTTCCTCAGGCTCAGATGGGAGTGTATGTAGTCAGGTATGTGATGGGAAATGTTAGTTCTTAAAATGCATGGGGGATTTTCCCTCACAACCCTATTTCTTCATATATAGGAAGGACCTATAACCACTCAGCACACAACTCATATCGTACATTATACTACATGAATGGTGACAGAATTATTTACTATGTGTCATGACATGCATTTCATTAAATACATGGACTTTGACATTTACAGAAATCTTAAATGATGATCCTTATGGGTACTTTCCAACTTGAGGTATCTAGTGACTCTATGACAGTTTTGCTTTCTGGACATGCAAGTTTATGTTAGTAGATTAAGTTAGACTTCAGAGCTGAAAATTCTTGGTCCAAGATCCTTTTTCTAGACCCTTCTATTGTTCATTTTGTGTGAACTTGCTAAGCATCATTCAGTCTCCTCTGTCTCTTGTTTGTGAAGTTTCAAGAGGAGGATGTTTCTTTTGCTTCCTTTCTCTCTCTTAGCAAATTGGTTTTGTTCCAGAGATCCTGATCTTTGCCAGCTTGTGCAGTTTTAGCAATATTAACTTAGATTTAGGAATGTTAGTATGGCTTTTTGCCCTATGATCATGATATATTTTTGGAACAGTTGTACTTATGTAGGGGAAAGAGGTGGTAATGTAAGTTTTACACAAGTATTATAGTTAAACAATTCTATGCTTCTTCAAGGTGAATGAACTCAAAAAAATACAGGCTTTGAGTAATCTCATGGTTTTTCTCAATTTTATCCCCCAGGTGTCTCGAGATGGTGGCCTTGCTGTGCCTACCAGTGATGTCCGTGGAAGCAGTGACATTGTGGAAGGTGGAAGGATGGCTCTAGATAACAAAACTTCCCTACTTAACACCCAGCCTCCCCGCGCCTTTTCAGGGCCACGTGCTCGAGAATATAACCCCTATCCTTATGCTGACACAATTAACACCTATGACAAGACTGCCCTGAAGGAAGCAGTGTTTGATGATGACATGGATCAGCTTCGGGATGGTTTGTATCAGCGTGTACCATAAAACCGCAGGCAGTTTTATGCAGGCTCTGTTTCTGATCTTTTTTATTTATGTGTAGTGCTCTCAGATACATGTCTGCACATGGATATGTGGTGTATTACTTTACATCTTAGTCCAGGCTTGGTATGAAATACATTTTGTTCTCATGTACCAGCAGAACCTCATCTGTGGCTACTGAGAAAGTGTTACACTGCAGTTTTGATTTTTGTTTGCCTAGAGTTTTCCCCAAGCTAGTCCCTTAAGCATCTGAATGCACCTGTAGGGACACTCTTTTGGGGACCTTCCACTCTTTGACTGAAACATCTCACTCAGTAGCTTGTTACTGAGCGTTTAACTTCATTTAAGTGATGCTGTACCTTAGTTTCATTCTTTTGCACCAGTGAGTTACTGTACTTTGATTTGAAGTTCATACATGTGATCACTGGCTTTGGGTGTGTGTGTCTGAAAAAACTGCGGCAGTTCTTGTCTTATAGAAGTAATTATTGGAACTGGATGAAATTCAGTTGTCATCTCTTCCTGGTTCGTTAGAAGTCATGAGCTGTGTTATGAACTTAGGTGAAATTGTGGACTCTTTGGATTCTCTTGCCTGCTTGACTAGGGCCCTCCTGGAATTCAGTGCATTTGGGGGGAGCCCTTGTTACAGACACTTTGTTCTGTAGAGGGTTAGTAATCTTGGCATCTTTGATCTTTTTCCCTATTTCCCCAAGTGATTTGTTGCCATTTGTCCTAGAAGTGCCCATTGACCATTCAGATTTGGTGGCTGATCTTCTGAAAGAGCTCTCCAACCACAATGAACGAGTGGAGGAGCGAAAAGGAGCTCTCCTGGAACTGCTAAAGATCACAAGGGAAGATAATCTTGGAGTTTGGGAGGAACATTTCAAAACCATTCTGCTCTTGCTGCTGGAAACTCTGGGAGACAAAGATGTGAGATACAGATTTCTGTCTTAATTCTGCTGGTATTGCTTCATCTAGGGTGTTAGTTTCTCCACACCAGTTTAAATGAAGCCTGCTGCGTTTGTATGGCATCTCATAAGTGCTGCTGTGCTACTCTTCTTTTTTTTTTTCTTTTGAAGGTTGATAACTCTGCTTTCATTTTCAGTGTGTTCAATGATGAGTTTTAAGCTACTCTGATGTGCCCAATTTTCCCTTCTCCCTTCTGAGTGCTAGTAAAGAACAGTTAGGAAATTGGACTAGAATCAGAAAATAAGTTATCTTCTAATCTAGTACAAAACCTATGAAGATTTCAGAAGTTGTCCCTTTCCAAGTTAGGACGATGTTACAAGCTCTTAACTATATCATGCCCATTCCCCCCAAAAAGGAGAATAAAGGCACCTTAGAATAGGTTATTCTTTTTTTCTCTGTGTGGTTAAAAGTTCCAGGCTATCAGATCTCATGGGATGAGTCTCTCTTGCAAAAATGTCATCAAGAATAAACAGCTATTATGGGGCATCTTGTTTTGAAGTATTACAAAAAAGCTGTGTTATTATCACAGCTTTATATTTGGTAGTTGATCAAAGTGGTAATTTACAGGCTAGCCACTTGGGGCTATTTGTTCAGCTTGCAGCACAATGATATTTGGTAAGTATCAGCACCCTGCTGTGCCTTCACATCAGAGCCACGCTTCATCTGAATGTTACAATATTTAGGCTTCAAAGCACTGTTTTTTGTTTCATTTGATTCAAAATCTATTGTATTTATTATGCTTCTTGTAAAGCATATGGTGCATGTGCTCAGAAATTTTAATTCTGAAGCAGTGTAGGTGGCTGATATTTTCTCATTGTTCTTAGTATAAGCATGAGCTACTCTAGTCCTACATGTTTAATCATAGCCTCGTCACACATGTATCAGAAGATGTGGTGGCTTTAAGTACGTATTTATTGTGCTACTGCTTGAATTTTGGGACATGCTTTAAAGGCTGAGTATACAGTAAAATAAGTATTATTCTGTTGAAATGATAGAATCTATTTGGAGTGGCCACAGGCCAGAAACTTAATGTAACAGTTATGAAATGGAAGCAGCTGTTATAAATCCCTTCTGCTAATGATCTTTTGATATAAAGGATTAACACATAGTTCAGTGTTGACTACAATGACTTAACTGTTCTTGAGAGTAATTTTCATAGGAGTTGCAGGAAGAGAGTAGATTTTACTGCGTTAGTACATGAGAAGCAACTTTGGAACCCAGGTTGATATCCGCAAGGCTAAACAGGAGAGGAAGGGCAAAACAAATATGACCTGAGCTGCTTTGTAGATTCATGTAATACAGGTATGCTGCTTTGGGTACAAATTTGTACTTCATTGCCAAAAGATTATGGTGGAACTTAACAAAGTAGACTCATTCTGTGACAACAGTCATTTATGTGAATATTTGTGCAAAAGCAGAAAAGGAGACCAATTCTGAATTTTAGTTATATTGATTACACTGTTCACTCTGCAGGAGCTGGTGCAATATAAGAGCAATATAAGATTTCTGGTGGCATAGGGAACCATAGAATTTACTTCAAGCTATAACTTTGAGAACTGACTTTTTCTAATGTGGATTTGATTCCTCGTTACGCAGCATTCAATAAGAGCCCTGGCACTGCGAGTCCTGAGAGAGATCTTACGGAACCAGCCAGCAAGGTTTAAGAACTATGCGGAGTTGACTATCATGAAAACACTGGAAGCACATAAAGATTCCCACAAGGAGGTGAGTGAGCCTTTCAGTGTTGCTACTGGAAAAGCAGTATGGACCTGCTCAAGAAATGTAGGACTTGTGAGACTTAATAGGCAGACACGTTGACTGATCTTTTGACATAAGTTTCCCAAGTATGAAGAGACAGGGATTTACATGCTAAAGCAGGGAGGAAAAGAGTTGAGACTGACATTGCTGTTTAAGTGGGCTTGGAGCCTGGAATTTTAGGCATCTGTTTATCAGCTTTCCAGGATTTCCTTTCTCATTCTGGGAGAGGCTGAGGCCCTGTAGTAGAAGAGTGCATGTTTAATAATTTTGCAGAGCACACTGGAGTCACTGTGGCTGTACGGGTAAGGATAAGCAATGTACTGGAGAACACAAAGCCCTGTCCAAGCAGATCCATCTGTGAAAACTGATGAAATTGGGCCTTGCCTGGAGAACTGGGAACTGGAGAGCAACAGGAGAAAATGGACAGAGGCCACACTGCTGAAAAGTAGCTGGGGCAGAGGAAGAAGCAAAGGGCAGGGTGAATTGCATTTTCTTTTTGTGAGAGAGCTTGAACTGAAGGTATTCTTCTGGAATTAAAGAAAAATCAAGGGACATAATGGTAACATTTGAAGTAGATTAAATTACATTCAATGTCAGTCTTTGTAGATTGACTTCCAAGCTGAATCTTTTAATCTACCTTGTGCATGTTGCAAGTTTGAACTAAACCTTGGAAAATGCCATGTCCATTTTTGTCTGTGATGGCTTTGTTACCAAAGTCCTTGGTTTGAAATCTAAGACACTTATTCTTCTCTGCAACAGGCTTGTCCTGAACTAGCAAATTCAGGCATCTCTGGAGAGCTTTGGCCATGAAAAAGATCATTGTATAGATCAGACTGCTCCAAAGCATTGTGTAACTAGCACAAGGTTACGTTAGCTGTGCGTAGCAGAAATGCTACTGTTTAAAAATTAAAATAACAAAACAAAAAACACCCTCAGGGAAAGAAAGAGGCTGGATTTCTCTAAAATGCAAGTAGAAAATGGTTAATCCTTTAGCGAATGAGGACTGCTGTACCCTGCCTACTTTCCTTTCCTTGATTTACAGCCTTGGCACTCCTGTCATTTTCAGTTCAGAGTAATAAGAAGCAGTTGTAAATTGATTTCCTGATAAAGCAGCAAGACAAAACATTATGTTCTGAAGGAGTGTCTTTTACTGGCAAGTTTTCCTGGTTGCATACTTCAGCTCACCTTGACTCAGTGCTCTTTGCATTTTTTGTCTGAAAGTCCTCCAAAACTGCCATTTCTAATAAATAGGATCTTTCCAGATTCTCTGGCATTGTTTTAATGCCCCTCATAATTCAGTGCCCTCATGGGACCAGTGGTTTTATAGAAACCAAGAACGACGTTGAAAACATGACACTTTATGCCTCTGTACTCCCCATACTTTGTTCTTCGTGCTTGTGGTACAGAAAAGTTCTTCAGGATTTGCCTGATGTACTTCTTGAGGAAAGTCATAGAAGATAAGTCTGCTAAAGAGAAAACAGAGCTTAAGCCAGGAATAAAGAGATGTGAATTCTGGCACTTATTTATAGAATAATAATGTAGGTGTATTAGTATCAGCAAGTAGATGCTGTGCTGTGCGTAGCATGGCTTTGATTTAAAGTAGTTTCGCATAGCTTCTTCGTAATCAAAAAAGATCATATTTGCAGCTGCTGCAGTGAGAGCTTTGGGTGACAGCTGTCATAGCAGGACACTGCAGGTAGATTCCCATTTTACTATCTGTTGCTAAGCAGTTGTGTGTGCACAGCTGTATCAAATGTGTTGGTGGTGGATTTTTCATTCTGTACGTGTGTTTTTTGTGACCCTTGTGTAAATGGGGCTGTCAGAACCATGATTCATCTGTCTGTCAGTAGTTTGAGAATATCAGGTTTAATGAAATTAAGAAAGGTTTCCCAACCTGCTCTTGGGTATCTACATGAGCTAGGCTAAAGATACACCTGGGGATATACTTCAGGTATTTTTCCCTGTAGCTGGGGCTTGCTGATTCAGTTATATCTGTGAAAAATTAACTGAGAGTCCTTCTGAGCATGGCTCAATCGGTCAAACTTATAGCTCTGGGCCAGAAGGTCACAAATTCACATGCCATAGTGACCCCCCAGCTTGCTCTCACTGCTGACTTTGCCAGCACTGCTCTCTCCAGGAGGGGTGGAGAAGCTGCCCTGTTTGACTTGATCCTGTTGAGCAGCAGGAGCTTGAGACAATTCACCAGTTTGTGATTAAAGGGCACTTTGAAAGAATAGCTGAAGAAGGAAAGGGAAGATGTGAGTGGTCTGTTCTGTAGTTACCTTTTTTACTAAATCAAGACAATATTAAAGGTAGTGGTGCACTCTACGTAAATGAAGTCTTTCTCTGAACTGTAAAACTTATTTCAAGGTAAACTGCTAAATAATTTAAGAAAGTGTTAATCCTTGTGCTAGTGATGCCCTAATAAGGTGTTACTCTAAGACTTGCTATGTTTCTGGGCTGCTGCTTTTTAGTAGAAAGACAAGAGTGATCCTGTTTTATGGTTTGAGATCAAGTTTTTGTTCACATTTTCTGTTATTTATAACCCACAGAGAATCAATCTGAAGTGACCAAGCAAAGAGAGTTTGCGGAAGAGCACGTTACAGAACTGTTAATTTTGAGTACTGAGTCTTGGAAGTCACTGTACTAAGAGCAGTTCTTTGAAATGAAGAAGGTTCATCTTCTACCCAAATTTGAATACTGCTGCTGTTCAGCATGGCCAGGAGGAATCAAATAATAAATTATAACCAACACGTTCACCAACCACTAAATATCACCCCTTCCTCCAATTGAGTGCTGATATCTTTAACTAGAATCTAGTTAAAGATATCTAGATAATTTTTTTTTGTTTGAAATAAAAAAGATCTGTGATTTTATTCCAGATTATATAATTGGAAGTATGAAAGCAGCATTAGTTAGCATAGATAGATATTTTGGGGTGCCTGAATAATTGGCTGGTTTTATAAGTCCAAGCAGAAGTCTTTAGACAGTTGGATCTTAGTCATGGCTAGAACTCTTCTGCCTTCTGTTGCTGAAGGCAAGGTCTAGGATCAGCAGAGCAGCATGGCTAAGAGAGCCCCTTCTTTTCCCAGGGACATAGAAGTGGAAAACTTGGTACATGGAGTTGAATGCTGAGTTGCATCTTGTGAGCACAAATGCAGGAGTCTGACAAAGCACATAACCTGAATGAGGTTCAAAATTAATGTAACCCTAGGCTACAGGCTGGAAGACTCTGGGCTGGGATTCGTGTTTAGTTTGCTTTTTTGTTTTTTTCAACTTCTGCCTGGTTTTATACTGTTTGTAGTGTACCAGTCTGTTCAGTGCTGTTGATTTAATGGGGTGAAGAGTCAAGCCTGCTTCAGTCATAACTGTAAATGTTTATGGGGTTTGACATGTAAATGCTTTTCACTTATTTTTGGAGCATTAGAACATAATTGAAGTTGTGGATGGTATTAAATCTTGTTGATTTTTATCACTCTTTGTTTGGAGTTATTTGGAAGAGAACCATCTTTCTGTTGCCAATTAGTTAATATTAACTCATTTGTTCCAGTGTACTTACTCACCCATAACTAAGGAGAGATTCTGCCTGCTGACCCAATACCATTGATGTGACATTGCTTCAGATTCATACCAGCAAACTGAGTAGAAGTTCTTATTATTGAGTATTTTAAAGCAGAAATAGTTCATTAGCTTGGGAAATTGTTAGAAAGTGAAAATCATAGGATAGCTAATTCCCTGCTTCTGTCTCTGCCACTCTGTTTTTCTCAGCCCCTAAGAGAACGTGTAAGGAAAAGATTTTGGGCGTTGTCTTAGATACCTAATTTTGGTCTTTTATTATCCAGGAGGTCCATAAGCATGATTGGGATGTACTGTTCTCTGTTATAAACCTCTAAAAGAGGGTAAAAAAGAAGAAATCACAGCTATCCAGTAACTGTAGATAATCATCTTGCTGAGGTGCTTTTAGTCTGGCCTCTGATATTTAGAAGATGGTTTGTAACTGGTAATGGAATGATTTTTATAGGTCTCTGCAAAATGTAGTTTACTAAAGAAGGAAAGCACTAAATGATCACAGTCTTTAAGGTTAACTGATACATAGTCTGTGCTGGAAGCTGCCAAGCACTGCACAGCTGATGTTTTATAGTATATGTTTATGTTCTTTTTCTAATTTCCAACATATTTCAAATATTTAGTGTGCAGGAGAAGCAGTTTAATCTACTTCATCTCCTCAGAATCCCTTATAAAAATCACATTGTTTTTTGATCTGCTTAGCACTCCCCATTGCTGAGTCTACTTCCTGCTTTGAAACCAAATTCTTAATAGTTTGTTCCTGTCTGGATCAGGCTGTAAAGCCTTCAGGTGTGGGAGTTTGCCTGACCTAGGTATTGGTAAACCTCCAGCCCCTCCAGCTTGGATTATGCAGGCTTTAAGTAACCACCTCTAGATGGCAAAAATTGGCTCAAAAACACAGCTGCATGCCTGTAAGCCTGAGAGCAAAACCTTGTCCTTCTGCTTAAAAAACTTCTCTGGTGCTCTCCAGGTTTCACAATAGCATACAAAGCCTCTGAGTTTTCAGTGGGCTTTTACCCACGCTGCCTCATCGTCTGTGGCTCTTTGCAGAGATGGTGCAGCTGGCAATCATGGCAGAGCATACTCCAGATTATGGTCCTACATGCAGCTCTTATTTAGGTGTACAGATGTTGCTCTGCTGAGATCCCAGCGTGTTACAGTGATGCCCTATGTAGCCTATGAACCTGGCATGTTCTGCCTTAGGTGATTCAGGACATACATTTTTCTTTCCTTGTTTGCCAATAGGTTGTGTCACTTCAAAGCAGAAATAAAACCATTCAGAAAGCTGCTGTATATTAACCAAGAGCAGATTACCATGAGAAGCTGCTTGCTGCATCCAACAGGCAGCAAAGCAACATCTCTAACACACTGAGAGTAATTGTAGAATCATAGAGTAGTTAGAGTTCGAAAGGACCTTAAGATCATCCAGTTCCAAACCCCCTGCCATGGGCAGGGATACCTCACACTAAACCATGTCACCCAAGGTTCTGTCCAACCTGGCCTTGAACACCACCAGTGATGGAGCATTCACAACTTCCCTGGGCAACCCATTCCAGTGCCTCACCACCTTTACAGTAAAGAACTTCTTCCTTATATCCAATCTGAACTTTCCCTGTTAAGGTTTAACCCGTTACCCCTTGTAATATCACTACAGTCCCTAATGAAGAGTCCCTCCCCAGCATCCCTACAGCCTCCCTTCAGATACTGGAAGGCTGCTATGAGGTCTCCAAACAGCCTTCTCTTCTCCAGGCTGAACAGCCCCAACTTTCTCATCCTATCTTCATACAAGAGGTGCTCAGTCCCCTGATCATCCTTGTGGCCCTCCTCTGGACTTGTTCCATGTCTTTATATTGAGGACAACACAACTGCACACAATACTCCAAGTGAGGTCTCACGAGAGCAGAGTAGAGGGACAGGATCACCTCCTTCAATCAGCTCGTCATGCTTCTTTTGATGCAGCCCAGGATACAGTTGGCTTTCTGGGCTACGAGCACACACTGAAGCCGGCTCATGTTCATTTTCTCATCGGCCACCACCCCCAAGTCCTTCTCCGCAGGGCTGCTCTGAATCTCTTCTCTGCCCAACCTGTAGCTGTGCCTGGGATTG
>JANRGW010033455.1:20421-42619 GCA_024733675.1 Psilopsiagon aymara
GTAGCTGTGCCTGGGATTGCTCTGACCCAGGTGTAGGACCTTGCACTTGGCATGGTTAAACTTCATCATGTTGGCATTTGTCCACCTCACAAGTGTGTCAAGGTCCCTCTGGATGGCATTACTTCCCTCCAGCATATCAACCAAACCACCCAGCTTGGTGTCATCAGCAAACTTGCTGAGGGAGCAAACAATCCCATTGTCCATGTCACTGACAAAGATGTTGCACAAGACCGGTCCCAACACCGATCCCTGAGGGACACCACTCGTTACTGGCCTCCAACTGGACACTGAGCCACTGAGCACAACTCTTTGTGTGTGGCCATTCAGCCAGTTCTTTATCCACCGAGTGGTCCACCTATCAAATTGATATCTCTCCAATTTAGAGACAAGGATGTCATCTGGGACAGTGTCAAACTCTTTGCATAAGTCCAGGTAGATGACATCAACTGCTGTACCCCTTAGCGAATTTCCCCTTAGTGAAGCCATGCTGGCTGTCACCAAGCACCTTGTTGTTTTCCGTGTGCCTCAGCATGCCTTCCAGGAGAATCTGCTCCAAGATTTTGCCAGGCACAGAGGTGAGGCTGACTGTTCTGTGGTTCCCCAGCTCATCCATTTTCCCCTTCTTGAAAATGGGGTTATAGTTCCCTTTTTCCAGTCGTTGGGAACTTCACCTGACTGCCATGATTTTTCAAATATGATGGACAATGGCTTAGCAACTTCATTCGCCAGCTTCTTCAGGACCTGCAGATGGATATCATCGTCCCATGTACTTGCATACATTCAGGTTTCTAAGATGATCTCAAACCAGATCCTCTCCTACAGTGGGCCCAGGGTCTTCATTCTCACAGTCCCTCCGTCTGCCTTCCAAGACTTGGGTGCTGTGGTCAGAGCATTTGCCGGAGAAGACCAAGGCAAAGAAGTCATTGGGAGCCTCAGCCTTCTCCAAATCCAGGATAGCCAGCTCTCCCGATAGCTTCTGGAGAGGGCCCACATTGTCCCTATTCTGTCTTTTATTCGCTACATACCTATAGAATCCCTTCCTGTTATCCTTAACATCCCTAGCCAAGTTTAATTCTAAGTGGCCCTTAATTTTCCTAACCTGGTCCGTAGCCTCACAGACAACATTCCTGTGTTTTTCCCAGGCCCCCTGTCCTTGCTTCCACCTTTTATAAGCCTCTTTCTTCCTTCGAATTTTCCTTAGCAGCTCCTTATCCATCCAAGGACATCTCCTGGCCCTTCTGCTTGCACTTCCTTCTAGTTGGGATGCAACACCCCTGAGCTTGTCATAGGTGATCCTTGAGTATCAACCCAGAGTCTTGTGACCCCCTGCCCTCTAGGGCGGAGTTTTGCATAATAGCTGAGCAGAAGAAATTCTGTTGAAGTGTTGAAGTCTTGGTTCTGACTGTCTTAAGCCAGCAGTATCCCATGGCTGCAGTGCACTGTAAACCAGTAGGAATTGTCATCCAAAGTTTGTCAAAAAAGCTTTGTAGAACACTGATGATGCCAGTGTGCTTTTCTGTTTTAAGAAAGGGTCTGTGGCAGATGGCTGTCTTGCTCATATTGTTTCTAATGCTGTACATCATCATATCCTTTCCTATTCAAATCTGAAATCATTTCATGTGCATATTCCTGGGACTGCCGAACCTGTTACTTTGAAGCTTACACCTTTATAGCATTAAGGAAGCCATTGTTAGAGGTGAACACCCTATGTGTGTGTTACATCTCTGGCTTCATGCAGGTGAATATGGTTTCTTCCCTAAAGCAAGGGGAAATATAATAATTTCTCTCTTTTGGGAGACTTACTGGAAAGGTCTTCATGCACCACAAATGTCTTTCAAGGAACCACTAGCAAACACAATTTATGTTGTGCCAGCAGAAGTCAGGCTGAATCTAGTCTCTAGCATGTAGAGTGTAAGGTAAGCATTTAGAAAGGAGAAAAACCTGCTTCTTTAAGGCAAAATGCTATCTTTTAGATCTGCATTCCTGGGCTACCTGCCTTGTCTTGAATGATATCTATCCAGTTCAGGCTATGGTTTGCTTTAAGCTTTTACTGGGAGGTAAAATCATGTTTGTTACATACCTTACACACAGCTTAGTGTCTGTGTTTTTAAAACACTGCAGGCTCTCTCTAGTCTCAAACGTCTTGTTTTCTGGGCACGCTTTTGATCTTGCTGTTTCCAGTTGTCATCATCATTGGCTCTGCTAGTTTTCTTTCATATTTCTGAGGTCATTGAGAATAATTGTATTGGGTTGGACAAAAAGTTTGCTTCAGTTGATACCCTACCTAACTTACTAGTAAGAAGCAAGCATTTCATAATGGATATCCTCCTGTTGCATCCCAGTGTGTATTTTAATGTTAATCTTGCTTATAAGTTGGGAGGAAGACCTGTTGTTTGGTGCTGTTTGCTCATTTTCCCCAGTCCTTTTAAGGTTGTTTCACTCTGCTGGTCAGGTTAAAGACCTGTTTAAATATTGTATGTTGTGTATAATTTGTAAGATACAAGTGTCGTGCTTCATGGCAAAATATGTTTGCTAAACTCTGCTATAATTGTGTGTTCTTGTTGCCATATGACCTGGCAGTTTGTGTCTTTTGATAATGCACTTCCCTCTGTGTTGGAATGCTGCTGATTTCTGTGGCATTGCCAGGTGAGTGGGACTCTTGAGTGTGCTGTGTAAATATTCAGAGACATTCTTTCCCTCATGGGATCAGAGTTGGTCTGGGTGGCTCAATGTTTTGTTCTGCCAAAGCCAGGAGGAAAGACCTTTGGAGCAGGGCTGATGCTTGCATTCCAGAGTGGTTGGCTTTCTGTGCCAGCAGGGATGAGCCTGTCTTTTTGGCTCACTCCTAACTGGTGTTGCCATACCCCTTCCTACACTCTGTCCCTTGCTGGCCCTTTCCAAGGGGCCAGGAGCTAGTGATCTGCAGAGGCTCTGATTTAAGCAAGCAAGCACATGCTTGAATCCCGTTGATGTCAGTGAGACTTCATCATGTTATTAAACATACGCTTAAGGGTTTTGCTGAAGTGTGTCTTAGATGCAGGCGCTGTCTGCCAGATGTGCTCTCAGAAGGCTTGGAAGTCTCCCTGCTGTTGTCACATTTACAAGCTAGTATCAGCAGGCAGCTTACTGGACACATGTAATACAGCCTTCTGTATTCAGGGGTAAGGCATTTCAGGGAGAAGTGGTGTGAAATGCTCAAATGCTGAGTCAATGTGGCCAGATTCTTGCTGAAAATTGTAGCTTCGCTGAAAGGAGGACTTGCAGGGGCATAAATAAATTCTGCACCTTCACAACTTTTCTTTCTGACCTTATGTTGTGCAAAATATGCATGATGTTTGTTGCGGTTTGGACTCTCACTTGTTTTGTGAAAAATCACAACTGTATTTTAACCCTTGTGCTTGGAATCTGTTAATTAGCTTTAAAAAAAAAGGTTTTGTCTCCTGCACTTGCCTCATACCTGCAGATTAACAAGTATGGTAAACCGTATGCAAACAGGATATGGAGCTGAAACCCAGATAAAAATACTCATTGACAGTTTTACCTACTCCTGTACTGTTTGGAGTTTAGAGTAGAGTATTTGAGATCAGGATCTGCCTGTAGGTGCATACTAAAATATTGTTCATTTCTTATCAAGTAGGATACCAACAGAATTTAAAAAAAATATAAAAAAGTGCACGCTTTGATTTCTGAGGTGTCTGAAAGCATTTGCTACAGTAGTTGCAGTTGCAAAGCAAAAATCCCAAAAGGCCTGTGTCCACATAGTTATAGCTGGGGGTTTTTTATCTAGTGATTTGCTTGTGTATGTTGTTAAACTGATTACAAGATATCTGGGTTTTCTGTAAGTCCACTGCATTGTTTGTGGAAAGCTTGATGGTAGCAGTGTTTCAGCACTGGGAAAGCAGACTTCAAAAGATGCAGTGCCAAGAAGTGAATTCCTTTAAAGGAGAGACCTCCTGGGAGCTCCTGACTTCATCCACTCCAGCAATTCAATGCCGTGACACCAAAGCATGGCATTAGGTTTCCCTTAAATACCTGGGTGTTTCCCAATGAAATCACATAGCTCTTGCTTCTAAGCTAGCACTAGCTTACATGGAAAACTATTAACCTTCATGCTTCTCATGGGTGAAATTGAAGAGGAATTAGCAAAAAAATAGCTGGAAGAGAAAACTTGCTGGAATTGGAAAAACAAACATTCTTTTCTGCTTGGTTAACTCATTCAGACATCTTTCAGGATGATTTTTTTAAATACTGACCACATTGTGGATCGACATTCTTTTGATGTATGTTTTAATAATATAATTAAATGCTGAGAAAGCCCTGAAGTAGATGGAACAGTTTGACAACTTTTCTTCTGTAAATAAGGCACTGATAAAAAAGCAGTCATGGTCTCAGGTGTGCTTTACCATCCTGCCTGTACTTTGCCTGCATAAAGTTTTTGTAGCATGTGAAATACCTGAGATGTTGCTTACTGTTGGGTTTGCTTTAGATGATGCCAAGATCCAAGTGAATCAAGTTTTATTACTTCTTGGGTGTTCAAGTATCTTGTGGCGATTCCTGTTTCAGGGAGGTAGCTGTCAGTCAGTGGAATATGATCAGTAGTGGTGTGGCTGTGATGCTACGACTGTAGGTGGAGCAGGCCTTGTAGATGGAGATGATCTCTTCTGTTCTATATGTTATTGCTACCTTAAAAAACAATTTAGTGTTTCTGGAAAATGTTTTTAGTCCAGGCAGGGAGGCATTCTTGTCTTGGTATGGGCTGAGATAAACCTCCAGATACTCCACAGTAGCTGCTTAAAAATAGTGGAAGCTTGCCTTCATTTGAGGCTCTTCTAGAGCCACATCTGTCTGTGGTTTGCCTTAGTCAAACAGAAATCCCCGAGTTTGATACCATGACATTGCGTGGAAGAGGGGAAGGAGAATCCAGCAGCTATGGCTTCAGTCTAAGTGATAGGAGACCCATGGTTTGATTTGTTTGCTTGTTTTGCTTATTTCCTAGTGCTGGTTTCAATGTATTGACTTCAGACAACCCCAGGTAGTTCGACTTAGGTGAGTTAGAGAAGTGCTGTTGGCATCTGAGCTTCCAGCACAGTTGGGAAAAAGGGACTGCCTTGAAAGGCATATTAATGTTCCTGAGCTCAAAGGTTGCCTGGGGCTAACAGGGAGGAGGCTAAGCACGAGGATTTCTGAATGCATCTTTCTTCTTAGAGTTGAGGTGTTGGATGTAAGTCTGCCCACGGGGGCATTTCTGTCCCCTCAGGATTTATGCTCCCTTAAAAATAAGCCCTGAGAAGGAAGGAGTGAGAAGAGATGAACAAAAGCATCCTCCATCTTTTGTACTGAAACAAGAACATGGGGAGCAAAGAGTATGTGATTTGTGTCCACAGAGAATGCAGCCAAGGGGGAAGCTTCATTTTGTTGCCTGGCAGTTAGCACAGATGCTTGAAAAAAGAAAATCTGCCTTCCCATCCTGGTTTTTAATCATGGGAGGAGAGACCGGGATTGGGTCTTACCTCTTCAGCAGCTGTCCTACCCACTGCGGAAGAGTGCGAAAGCTCTGAATTTGCCTTCTCTCAGGGTAGGAATAGAATTAGATTTAGGATCTCCCTTGTTTTGCATGACAGCAATACAGCGTGGGCCGGTTGCAGAAAGTGCATGCTACCACTGTTCCCACTATGCTTCCTGTTTTATAGTGATCCCAGTGCTGCCTTAATGGGTTAGGTGTGCTGAGAGCACAGCTTCCTAGTCAGGGACAGCATAAGGCCTTACTGTGTCTGTAGCCTGGGTTTGATTACAGCATTTGCTTAGCTGCAAAAGGGCAGGACACACCTGTGTAGACATGGGTGTTTCAGTCTGGACAACCCAGCACTCAGCAGGTGAGATACATACTAAAAGGTGCAATGGAGTTATTCATTATAACATGTAAGAGATAAATTTTGTATTGTCTGAACTGGTAGGTTTAGGTTCTTTTCACAGTGGCTGGAGAAATGTCATCCTCTCACTTCTCCTGTGATGGGAACGCTTATGTATCTTGGGTGGCAGATTACTCTTTCAAACTAGCCGCAACTTTGATGCAGTTACATTAGACAGGATGGACTTCCTAACACTGGCTGGAATAAAGATGTCACTGGAGGTGAAGAATGTGAGTTGTCATTCACCTCTCAATAGAGCCTCCTGTGGTTATGTTAATGAACATCCCTATGCATTTTCTGGCATCATTCCTAACACACTTCACAGGTTGTGAAGTGTGACCTCATTAACGTAAGGTTTGGCTCTGCTTTCATTCTAGGTTGTCAGAGCTGCTGAAGAAGCTGCTTCCACCCTGGCAAGTTCCATCCACCCTGAGCAATGCATCAAGGTGCTTTGCCCCATCATTCAGACTGCAGATTATCCAATTAATTTAGCTGCCATCAAAATGCAGACGAAAGTAATTGAGAGGATTTCCAAGGAATCATTGCATCAGCTCCTTCCTGATATCATTCCTGGGTTATTACAGGTACTGTATTCTGTGTTACAAATGCTTCTGAGCACAAACCACCACAGTAATTTGTGAGGTCTGTAATCTCAGAGAGAATGGATGGACCCTTTGGGGTTAGATTTTGTTAAATTAAAGTTTTAGTCCATTTGAGTTTTTAATGTTAAGAAAAAGAAGATTTAGTTTCTCTTTTGTATGTTCCATAATTAGAAGCCTTGGCCTGACTCCTAAATAAGCCAGTAGTAGCCAGATAATAAATTTGAGTGTAAGAGTCAGCCACATCTTATTCTGTCTCAGTACATCCCAACCAATATTTCTTGTAGTGTCCTTTATTTCTGCTGAGCTGTTCTGTGTTTTGATTGTACTTTACACTTGAATTTGAACCTTAGCAGGCAGGCTGATCCCTTCCTCTTTCCAAAATCAGGACTGAGCTACTTGCTGACTTCATTCAGCCTCTTTCATAAGCCTCTCAGGCTGGGTGGGGAGCTGTGTTTTTGCCAGTGTTAAAGCTTGGTCTTACAATGTGGATTTAGCTTTCAGCATTGGCTGTAGGAGTGTTGTCTTCTGTTCCCCTGCACAAGCAGCTGGCAGTGCCAGTGGCTGGGGTGAGGCTGAAAGCAAGAAAGAAACAAGGGAAGGCAACAGCGAGAGAGAATGTGTTTACTGGGGAGAGATTGTGGCAGGAGCAGATCAGACAGTGTGAAAGGGAAGACTTCAGTGGAGAACCGGGATAAAGAAGCCCTCCTCACTGTGAGCATAAAAAGTTGGAAGGACAAGAGCGAAGTCAGAAATTCCCCTTCTGCATCCTAGGGTTCGTCTCAACTTTGTGGTGTCAGCTCTTGCAATTCATTTCTTAAATTTCAGCTTCTGGGAATCAGACAATTCTGTATTGATCTAAGCTTTTGTTGTGAAAAGTTTTTAGCCATAATTGTTGGAGACAACAATCTGAACAGCGGAGCTTCAGTGCGCTAGAAAAGTTTGGGAGCAGCAAGCCTTTAAAAATAGAGTTTTATTTGTTTATTAAATTGCTTCCATGTCATAAAATGGATCTTATTTCAGAGCATAGATACTTCCTCACCTTAGAAACTCTAAGTGATAGAAGGATTCTACTCCCCATATTTGGGAAGTATTTTGGGATCCTGGCTGAAAGGCTGTGCGTGGAGGGAATCACCTGTGTGCTTCTTTACCATGCCAAGGCAGAATGGTGAAGAGGCAACAAGTATCAGACAGCACCAATATGAGCACAAGCATGCTGCTCAGCATCTTGGAGTGGGATCTCCCTGACCCCTGTGAACTAGTGGGGAACTCCGTGCAGGAACAGGGCTTAGCTGGGGGTGTCATGGTGCTTGCCCTGGTCCCAGTGCAGAGCTCTAGCTCCCTCAGAGCCTGGGGGATAGTGGTAGGCTGTGAGGCAGTCTCCTATGTGCTGAATCTTGATACCCTCAGTCTGGAGACACCTTTGAGCACAATTAATGTCCTGAGTAAGTGCTCTAACTGTTGGGCTGTGTTACTGAATTCCGGGAAAAGAAGCACTGTCTTGCAAGCAAGTTGGCAAATGGAAAGGTGGGGTGGTGATCCCACTGGTGCATACAGGACAGGTTCTACCAACCCAGCACCCACCAGGACACAGCCCTCAGGCCTCAACACCGCGTGGGTATGCCTGCCCTCATGGGAGTAGTTTGGGATGCACACATAAACAAAATTCCAGGCCCACGGGGAAACTTAAGGTCAAGTAGAGGCATCTGATGATCTCAGGAAGCCTTTGGGTTGGGACACATGAGACAGTGTCCTGCATCTCAGCTGTCCTTCCAGGAATGGGTTGTGTCTCAGTGGGTTTTCCTCTGCTGTAAGCCTGGGCTCAGCCTTTTTTTCACCTCTGTCCTCAATAGCTTGGTGTTTCTCTCAGCTCATCTTGATCTCATGCTTTCCTAGCTCAGAGCATCTTGGGATTGCAGACTGTCATTTCACACTGTATTTTGGCCCTGCAGCTACAACAGCCTCAGCTGTGCTGCATTCTTCCTCCTGGCTTTCCCAGCAGAGGTCACCCTGCATCTGGAGGAGCCAGTGTCACTTAGACTGAAGTGATGTTTTAATTTCTCATGGGATGGCTGCTTACTGATGAATCACTGCCTGAGTTACAGAACTGATGTCACCAGCTGCTAAGTGACCCGGTGGCTAGCTTGAGCTCTCCTGGAGCTGCCAGAGATCTGGTACACCTACAGGGGTCTCTCAACATGTTATTTTCTGGTACTGCCTGATAAGTAATCAGAAAGCTTCAGGTTACAGAGGTAGTTCAGTGTGAAGCACAGTGTTTAAGGCTTTTCTGAAGGCAAGCTGGGACCACGAGGGCTCCCCTCCAAGAAGTCCTGACCATCTCGGATAGTGCATGATCATCTGAACTGGACACTGGAGTGTGTATATCTGATGGAGATCAAGCACATTTTGGGGAAACTGTGTTGTTATTCAATGCTACAACATTAATTTTAACATGATAGTATTAATCTATACTATCAGGAATAAATAGGATGTGATTGTATTCTCTTGCTCTTTGAGTATTCAGGTTGCAAACTGTTATGTTAAGCAGAGCTTTTTGTGTTGCTCTGTTAGGTCAGGCACATTTACAGAATGTTCATCAGCTCTTTAGTATACTGCTCTGAAAGGCTGTTGGTGAGTGCTGTTTGACTTCTGACCTTTTTCTCTTGTTTCGCAGGGTTATGATAATACGGAGAGCAGTGTCCGTAAAGCTAGTGTATTTTGCTTAGTGGCAATTTATTCAGTAATTGGAGAAGAACTGAAACCTCATCTCGCACAACTCACAGGAAGCAAGGTATGAGAGTAAATGCATCTCTGGGCTCTTGGTTATAGCCAGCTGAATGGCTTGCATTACTAGCAGCAAGACCAGTGGCATCACAGTAGCTCTGGGTCAAGCTCCTTGTACTCTGTTAAATCGTATCTCACCCTACCAAACACTACTAGAACAGCACAGCACTTGCTCAGCAGCATGAGCATTTGAAATCCCACAAAGAAAATTTTGATGAGGTACAGAGATGGGTTTCATGACGCATTTGATCCTGTGTAACTGCAGGCTACCACTGAGTGGGTCCTTCCCTCTTACAGCCATGTTTACCTTGCCCCTTCAGTGCTGTGTCCAGGGGTGCCTCTGCAGTGAGTTGGTTCAGCTGAAAACCAGTTCTGCAATCCAAATTAATGAGCTTTCTGTCTGCTCTGTGGTTGCATGGGTAACCCAGTGCAAAAAGTGATGGGAATGCATGGCTGGGGTGGGTGGGAGAGCAGGTTCTCTCAGCAGCAGGTTGTGGTTTGGCTGGTAGAAACGCATGTCACACCTCACTTTTAATAGTGTGGCCATGTCCCTTCTGGGACACCAGCAAATTCAAGTGTGACCCTTCAGAGGACTTTGTGCCCTTGAGTAAGGTTAACAGCAAAACTCAAGTTCTGATCTAATGCTGCAAGTGATACCAACTCCTTAGTTCAGCTCTGGTCTTCAGATAAGAGCTGGCATTTCATGTAGAAGCGGGCAGTGTTTGATTTGCTTTTCAGAGCTGTTCAGGAAGCCATGACAAGATTTCTTCTCCTGTTTGAAGTCATCATAACCAAGATTTCTATGCAATTTTACAAACAGTTCTGCATTTTTGTTTCTGAATTAGATCTCTGCATGTGAATAGGCATGCTTAGTTTAGAGGCTTCATTATGTTATTTTGAGACAATAATTTCTTTCATGGATAGTGGCACAGGAAGTGTGGCATAGGCCAAAACAATCTGAGACTGAAGACACTTGGATTTTATTTCTGAATTGAGTGCCTTGTCCTTAAACAAATTACTTGTGCCTCCAAATTGCTCTGGAAAAGGATAGCTATACTGCGTGCTGAGGTTTACCTCATTATATTTGGGCAGTCAGGAAATCCCCCTATAAAATGTTGTAGAGACTTTATTATCCCAGTATTGTAGGTGCCATGGACTTACTCCACCACATAACTAACTATAAACATGTGAGTAATTCTTCTGGGTTTACGCAGACTGCCTGTGTGTTTAAAGTTAAATGTGTGCGTGAGTCATTGCAGGATCTGGAGCTAAGGTGGTAAGGCAGAGAAAGAAAACAAGCCCATGCAGAGGAAGTATATAGTCATAGCAGCTGCAGTTTCACTAGATGTACCAAGTTAGTGATGATATTTAAATGTCATTGAAAATGACCATTTTATAAAGCATGGAAAATTCAGGGTGTTTCCTAGGATGGATCATGGCTCTTGGATTGCTGTGTGCCTGCAGCCCTACTGACCTGTGTGGGATTCCTGCCCACCTAGAGCAGGCTGCAGGATTGAAGTCCATGAACTGATGGCTGCTAGAGTGAAATGCAAGAGGATTTTCTAAATCCCATGAAATCTCTCTAACTTCAGTGGGACTAGGCATTACCTCCTGCCTCTGTCTGTCCTGAAATACACTGAGCTTTGCTTCTGATTTTCTCCAGAGAGCCCAGCATCAGCTCACTAAAAACTCAATTCACCGCAGAATGCGAGTTTTAAGATTTGTGATTGACTTCTGTCCACCTGTTTTTCCTGGCATCTTCTCCTCATGTTTGTTTGTTTCTTTCAGATGAAGCTACTAAACTTGTACATAAAGAGGGCCCAGACCACCAACAGCAACAGCAGTTCCTCTTCAGATGTTTCAACGCACAGTTAATGGAGATATGTGGACATATGTGTAGACTTAGAAGCAATCAGCGGTGCCTCTCAGAGACCTTTCTGCTACTATTCACTGGCGCGCTCCATCAGCTCAAGGAGGCCATGCAGATATTTATTGCAATCAGTATTTTAGTCCCTTAAAAGCTTTTATGTAGAATCTTACTGGTATTGAATGTAAAGGAAGCAAGGTCTGTGTTGCAGTCTTCATTAAAAGTGAACAACAGAAAGCCATACTTAAACATATTTGTATAGCCTGCTGAAATCTCAGAAATATGTTTAGGTTAGCATTCCAAAACTGAGTTCAGAAACCTGGATATGTGTAAAACTCAAACAAATCTTGTTGGTTTAGTTCATACCCAGTTTTGGTTTCTGTGTGCTAGTTACCTTCTCTCTCTCATCAGCCATTCTGGCTAGGTTCTCTTCTTCTTACAAGTATTGTGGTTCTGTTTGTACTCCCTGCTTGCAGCTTCCCTAATATGCAGAGCTGTCTGCAGGGAGATCTTTGCATATGTGGTTGTGATTCCAGCCTTGGATGCTTTAATACTGGGAGATATCAAGTGAGTAATGAAAAAGCAGGGTTTTTTTTAAACATCTGAGATTTTGTACATAGTTCTTCTGACTGACCTCTGATGGGTTAATTTCTCTGTAACTGCTCTCCAGCCAGCTGTGTGCAGAACAGCTGGGCTCTTGCTCCTTTTGTTGACTGTAAATATTTCTCCCTTCCTAACCCATTTGGCTCTTTCATTTGCTCAAAAGACTCTCCAGGTTACTTGTTACTCCACAAAGGGAACTTGAGACCCAGTTCTGGGACTGATGGCCTATGAATGGGACACTGGAGTTGGGTGGGTGGTTTTAGATTAGATTCTGAGTGCACCCATGGGTAGGCAGTGGGGGCTTGCAGGGCTGTATCTCAGTGCTGCCTTGTGACACTAGCTGCATTTTTGAAGTATGTAGTGTCAGAGGGCTGATCTGCTGCTCTGACCTGACCCACTGGCAGTGGGTGGTGAATGGCTTTGTCCCCACAACTCCCTTGTGCTTTGGGCAAAATGTTCACCCCAGAGGACAGAGAGGGCATCTGAAACAGAACAAAAAGACCCTGTGAAAGCACCTGCTGAGCCAGCTGGGACAATACTGGTTGCCTGCCATATCTCTCCTCCTGTGCCTGAAGAGCCTGCAGTGCTGTTAGCTGCCTTTAGGAACCTCCTTCTTCCTGGCCAGCACCACGCACAGCCCTGCTGGGTGCTCTGCATTTTGGAGGGGTGCGGAGAGCCCTTGCTGGGCACGGCTGTCAGCAGGGTGCTCTGGATAAAAGTACCACAGCACAAATCCTTTTGCAGCCTGATGATACAGACCAGGCCAGAGCCAAACCAGCAACAGCCAAATACCCCACAGCACCAGCTTTCCCAAAGAGGGACTCTGTTTGCAAATGGTGTGCTCCCCTGCCTCTGCCTGGAACCAGGGGAAGCAGGAAGATGCTAGTGCTGTGTTTGGCCCTGAGCTGGATCCTGGCTGATGGGCATGCCCACCCCAAACATACAGTGGATTGGAAACTGGCTTTTTGCCCCCAGTGCCGGCAATGCAAGAGGGTGGTGGACCTGCAGTATATGGCTGCAGCTGTGGTGATGGATGTGTGCTCCCTGGCTGTTCGCAGTGCCTTGGTCTTTCTCCAGCTCCTCCATTTCCTCTTTTGGGAGCTGAAGGGGCACCTTGGTAGTGTAATGAACATGAACACCTACTGCAGCAGGGGAGTGCAGTGAGAAGAGTAAAGCCACATTGTTCTCCCTTCCCATCAGTTCATCCCCGTGTGTCTCATCCCTGGCCTCAAGGAGCTGGGAGGTGATACTTGGTGCCAGCTCCCTTCCCAATCCTCAGCTCAGGAGGGATTGGGGGCTGGTGGGAACTGTGTGAGATTGGGCTGCAAAGCTTGTTGGTCCTTTTCCCTGATCATATGAGAACAGAGGAGGTGACCTGCTCCCAGGTTTGTTAGGATGCCTCCAGGCTTTTGCTGGCTGCAGGGTTAGTTCCCTCAACTTGCCCCATGAGTAATGCCATGGCAGTAGAAATGGTGAGGTCTTGGTGGGTGGGATTCCCCCAGGGTCTTTCCCACAGGCTCAGAAAAGCCATCCTCACCAGAGGGAGGATTGGCTGCTCCATGGTTGGTGGCTCCCTTTCCGTGGACCATTTCTTTTCAACATCTTTCAGTATGCTTGTTAGAATATTCTTTTTTTTTTCTTTTTAATTTTTGAACGATTCAGATTATTTTAGTTTAGCACAAAATTATTTTCCCTTTTGAGGAAATACTCAGCCGACTTGTTGGCAGCAGTTAGCTGTCTTGTGTGAATTTTTAGTGGTGGGTTTGGGTTGTCTTTTTTGTTTGGTTTGGCTTTGATTTTTTTTATTATTATTATTTGTACTTTGACTGCTTCATATTTATGCCTCTCCTTCTCCCTATCTCAGTTCAGCATCTTCTGTTCCAGATCTGTGGTTCGGAAGGTCAACACAGCTGACCAGATGGAGATTAGTCCCTCCCAGCTGTAATGCAGCTTGGTCCATCACTGTTTGCCATTTCTTTATTTTTTAGTGCACACTGTAGTAGATCTCTAGGAGTTGAATTCCTTCCCAAATGTTTTTATATGTTTTATCAAATCCTGTTAGTATGCACTGAGAGTGAACGCACTGTATCGTCCCTAACTGACACTGGTGCGTGTGCTGGCACTGGGTTGGAGTTAACAGCTCGTCCTTGACAAGATACACACAACTGGCTGCTGCTCCAGTGACCTGTGTTTTCCAATGCTATTGGCACACTCGGGACTGCAAATGGTAGAACCAGGCCTTACTTTCTGAATCAGATTCGGTTCTGTTTGTCAACAGATGCTCTTTAATGTGCTACTTAATTTTGTTATGTGAGTCAGTTGAGGACTGTTCATCCTTTGAGTACTCTAGAAGTATGTTATACCTGTATACAGTAGAGAGCATTCTGCTTAGGTATTTATAAATCATTGCGTATAATGTACATAGTAAGGTCGTTTAGTATGTTGAACATGACCCGATTTTTTTGTGTTTCCTTTGAAGTACTCAAAGGGCTAGCTCTGAATGTCACCTCTCTGATCTCCAGTGTTCTGACTTCAACAAGCTGTACAATCATTTTGTTTTCTCTTCAGCAAGCATAAAGGTCTCTCTAGCTACAAATCAACACGTCCATGCACGCTTGCAGAGAAAGATCTGCATGCTGGCAGTGCCTCACCACACCGGTGAAGCTTATGTTCACGTTCTCCCAGCAGTAGGCACCTACTGCAGCTGACTTTTCTTTTCCTTGCTGCCCATTATGCAGGGCTTCAATTTTTCGTATCTTAAAAAAAAAAAAAAGAAAAGAAAAGAAAAAAAAAATAGCATATTTTCTTTGCCCACCATGCTCTAGAAGTCTGAATGGGAGAAAACTCTCAGCAGACAGTGGCTCCTGGCTGCAAGGTTGCCGAAATCTCAGATGTGGATGTTTTCTCTGCCATTGGCTGCACCAGTGCTGCGTGGGCATGGGCAAACACCAGATCCATCCGCCCCACAGGTCTACGTACTGTAGTTCTCATGTAGTGCAGAAATATCGAGGCATGTGGCTTTCTTAAGGTACACTATGTGTGCTTGCCTGGATGACAATACAATACGAGACTGTCTTTTTTTATTGCTTATTACTAGCTTACCAATTACCTGTATAAGTAACGTAACTCGCATCTTTGTCATCAAAACCTTTTCTCCCCACCCCTTTATTTATCAAGCATAATATTACATATTAAGGGACAGAAAAAAATAGACCTTTGTAGAATACAGCAGGACATTGCTAACAATGTTTTAAATGGGAAGTAAAAACCGCTCTGAAAAATGCCAGCCATGAGAAATGACTTTGTTGGCACTGTGTTCATGCGCATGTATTTTTTTCTATTTTTCCCGCTTTTGTCATGTTACATCCATATCTGTATTTATATCTTATTTGTTTCACTTTTGAGTGTATCATGGCAATTGTACAGATGGTTTTTGTTAACATTTACGTGATAGAATTTGCTAAGAAAAAAAAAAATAAAACCTTTTGAGTTTGCCCTAGAAGGAGCTGGGTTTCTTTTGTGGGAGGGGGAATTAATAGTACATTCATTATCTAACACAACTCCTTACCCCAACAGCCTTTGCTTGTAAAGCATCTGCTCTTATTCCTGCCCTGGCTGCTGTGTTTTTCTGTCTTAGAGGTGGGTTGGTGGGCTGGCTGTTTCCTCCAGGCACCAGTCTGTGAGTGGCGCTGTGACCAGCAGGCAGCTGATCTTTTGGGGTGCTGGTCTTTTGCTGTCAGTTTTTAAAGGCTTTTTGAAAATTATGATTTGAGAGGATTCTTGGGAGCATTTATGACCTCTGGAAGAAGGGGCAGGCAACTCAGGAGGACTACAAAGATGCTGTAGGGAGAAAATCAGAAGGGCCAAAGCCTGACTAGAATTTGTCTACTGCTGTAAAAGGTGGTGAAAAATGTTTCTATAAATACATTAGTGATAAAAGAAGGGCTAAGGAGAATCTCCTATTGGACACGGAGGGAAACATAATGCCAAACCCTGAGAAAAAGGATGAAGTACTTCATTCTTTCTTTACCTCAGTCTTCTGTAAAAAGACCACTTGTGCTTAGGGTACCCAGCACTATGAGCTGGAAGAGAGGGACAGGGAGCAGAATGAAGCTCCCATAGTCCAAGGAGAAATGGTCAGCCACCTGCTACACCACTTAATCACAAGTCTACAGGGCTGGATGGGATCAATCCAAAGGTAGTGAGGGAGCTGGTGGAACTGCTCACTGAGACACTCTCAGTCATTTATCAGCAGTTCTGGCTAACCGGAAAGGTCCCAGTTGACTGGAAGTTATCAAATATGATGCCTATCTACAAGAAGGGCTGGAAGGAGGATCTGGGGAACTACAGGCCTGTCTGACCTTAGTGCAAGGAAAGGTTATGCAGCAGATCATCCTGAGTGCCATCATGTAACATGTACAGGACAACCAGGCTATCAGGCCCAGTCAGCATTGGTTTAGGAAAAGCAGGTCCTGATTGACTAACCTGATCACCTTGTATGACAAGGTGACCTGCTTACTGGATGAGGGAAAAGCTGTGGATGTTGTCTACCTTTATAATTTAGTAAAGCCTTTGACACCATTTCCCACCACATTCTTCTGAAGAGACTGGCTGCTTGTGGCTTGGACAGATGTTCTCTTTGTTGTGTTCAGATTTGTGCCCCTCACTACAAGAAAGGTATTGAGATGCTGGAGTGTGTTCAAAGAAGGGCAACAAAGCTGGTTAAAGGTCTACAGCACAAGTCTTATGAGGAGTGGCTGAGGGAACTGGAGAAAATGAGGCTCAGGGGAGATCTCACTCTACACCAACCTGAAACCAGGTCGGAGGCCGGTCTCTTCTCCCAAGTAACAGGTGATAGGACAAGAGGAAATGGCTTCAAGTTGCACCAGGTGAGGTTTAGATTGGCTATTAGGAAAAACATCTTCACCAGAAGGGTTGCCAAGCATTGGAACAGGCTCCCCAGCGAGTGGCTGAGTCACCATGCCTGGATGTAAAGACATGTAGATGTGGCACTTAGGAGCATGGGTTAGTAGTGGACTTGGCAGTTCTGGGTTAATAGTTGGACTGAATCTTAACGGTCTTTTCCAACCTAAACAGTTCTATACTACTATAGATTTTGGTGTGTCCTTTAGGGCTGCAGCTGCAGACTGTTGACAAGGGAGTGTTTGTTTATCGAACCACCTCAAAGTATCTGTCCCCTGTAGCTCCTTTGTCACGAAGTCTCTTGTCTGTCCTAAGCCACATGATTGCTTCACACATGGAAAATGAGGAATGGCTGTAAGTGTTGGCTGAGGCAGTCTTGCCAGGTTCTCCCCATGGTGGAATACTGAACTTGCTGCCAACGATTAAAGGTAGTTAGCAGATTCCTGGCAAGTATGAAGGCCTGCTCTAAGCACTTGCAGCCCATTCTCAATCAACTTATCTGTCCTGGAGGGTCTGGGCTGCTGCCGATTTCTTTACAGGCCAACACTTTGTAATCCCCCTCAAATTATTTTGTGACCCCTTCTCTCCCATGAGGGATGCACCAAGGAGCAGCTCAGTGCATGTCAGCAGAGTTGCACCCCTGCACCAGGTGCCTTGTCTTTTTGCTCCAGTTAAAGAATAAGATGCTTTGGCTTAAGACCCCTGAGAAAGTGCTCAGCTGATCAATGGTAACTTGTGAAGTTAAGTAATTCCACTGCTTCTGATTGTGCAACCCAATTGCTTTCTTGTGCAACACTCATTTACCCTCCCTGAGCAAATCTCTCACACTCCTCTATTCATCACCCCAACACATTTTTCTTACTTTGCCTTTTCATAGGCATCCATGAAAGGGCCCTCATCGGTGACTGAGTCCCAGCCCTGTCAGGAGCCTGCTGGGAGGAGGCTTAGAGCAGAAATGCAAGTAATACTGGCCTTCAGGAGGAGAGGACAGACCATAAATCTCCATCCTCTACTGTGATGAGAAAAAAACACTCCTGCAAGGCTTTGGGGAAGCTGCTGGGGCAACACGGGCATGGAAGTCAACCTGAGCATCAGGTGGGGATGGAGGGGTGGCTGTGTGTTTCGGACTAGAGAACAACCATTGCTTCTTGTGATCACCAGTCACAGATCCATTGGTAGGTAACATGGGGTTATAACTAATATGTGTGTGTAAAATGGGCTGGAGAAGGATGTTTCAGTGTCAGGGTCAGTAGCTCTTCCCTGCCAGGGCAGCATGCATGCATGGATGGGAAGACAATTACACCATTGCAGTTGCCGTGCTCCCCTGGACAGCTGCAGCACAGGAGATGCTTCCATGTTTCAGGTTCTCCCTGGGGATCTGACTGCAGCCAATGGCTCAGGAAATACTGGCCCATTAAACCCAAGGCCCTTACACAACATTGCTCTGCTTTCCATGTTGCTTTGTCATAACTTGGCAGGATCTGAAACACTGCCACTGCTTTCCAAAAAAGGGCTAGTTCTATCTAAACTTGAGTGCCAGCCAGTAACTCAGAGCCAGCAACCCTCCTTGCTGCCCAGCACAGGGGCCAGCAGGAATGAGTCCATTGTCCGTTGAGTCAGGCACAATGCATGGAGACAATGCTCACAGGGGCTTCAGCTCTAAGAGGGACCTGGGGCTGAGGTTGGAGGGCACAGCGGGAAATGAGATGCTTGGGTGCAAGAACAGGCAAGAGCTCGCTTGGGAGTGAAGGAGATGGAGGTGGCGGAGGGGGAAGGCAGCGTAAACCAGACCAAGCTAACACAGGGCCGGGGGGGATTACAGGGTGCCAGGGAAGCTGCTCGCAAACACATCAGGTACAAAGCAGCACTCCAGAGCTGAGGGGTAATGAGTAATTAATGAGGAGAGGGATGAAATCCATAATGACTTAAAAATGGTCGGGATAATGAAGTCCTTCTCTTTAAATCCACCTTTAACAAGAAAGCTAAGGGAAAGGATTTAGATCAATTAAGAAGTAAAGAAAAGCAATCTTGTAAAAATAGCTATTGACACAAGTAAGTGAGAGAACAGCTGGAAAGTCTCTCCATGGTTGAAGTAGCAAATGGCTGAGGCCTATGGCTGAAGGGATTTAGGGGAGAAGGTTTGGTTATTAAATAATGGAGAGTTGCAAGGAAACTTGCCTGGACCCAGCTTCACATTTGTGCTGCTGTCCCCGTGCAGGGAGAAGGGGTGATCCCAGGCCCACAGCCTTGGGCAGCTACTCAGCCTTGGGAGCTGCAGGAGGTGAAATGGGCTGAATGGACTGAAGAAAACACACCTCACTGTCTGCCTGCTGGTGCAGGAGTTGTGCTGCTGGTGACATGGGACAGCCTGTGCGTGTCCAGCACACAGCAGCTTCTCTTGCAGCAATCTCCATTATGGGCAGCAGTTGCTGGCCGGGTACTGAACCCCAGCTCTCAGATAAGCAGCTATGGCACCTTTTACAGAATCAGGGATTCACCCAATTTCTGTATTTAATGACTGTATGGCAAGAGTAGGCATAGGAGAGCTTCAGGAAGGTGGCACAAGTGTGCTCCTGGACATACAGGTGTGCTGATTGCCTCTTGCTGGGACTCATCCCACACTCCAACCAGCTCCTGGTTCCAGATGGCAGATGTACAGGGCTCTTGCAATGCGAACTCTATGGGTTTTGGTGCTTGCATCACTTCTCCTTAGAAACACTAAAAGTTAAATCAAATCACTGTGCATTCCCCAGGCAGGGAGCTGGTGATGATGTCCGGCTTATCTCTTGCTGCCTAGCTCTGGGGTGATCACGGTGTGGAGCAGCAGGGGTAGAGGCCATAGTCCACTTCTATGCGATGCAGCTGCCCTCCTTAAGCATCAGTAGCCACTCGTGGTCAGTGGATAGGCAGTGGTCCTTGAAGTGATGGCCCCCATTACCTTCAACCATGCCAAAACTCAGGTGTCACAAAATAGGCTGGAAACATCAGAGCTGGCACTAAAACATGTTCATCGCCTCCCTATTAGGGGAAATTTTTTGGCTTGCTCTGGCTGCCATGCAGCAGGACACTGGGATATTCTCTTCCTTACCTAGATGACCCAACTTCTTTAGACCCATAACCCCATCTCCCTCTCCATTGAATAACACCTGTAAGGTCCATTGTGCCTGGACCTGCCCCCTCCGTGGGTGTCCTCAGCACAGGGTCTTTCCTGCTTCCCCTGTGCCAAAATGCTTCCCTCACAGCACAGGCTGGGGCTGGCCCAGCATCACTGGGAAGGTCGGTGCTTGGGGCTGAAATGGTTAAAGAGCTGTCCCTGTCACAGGGGCAAGTTTCTCCACTGCCGGTCTATAAATAGGAGCTGTGTTTCTAATCTGCTTGCCACTTCTTTCCACTCCCTGCCAGTTTTTTCCTGCTTTTTCCTGCAAGGAGGTACGTGCACCGTGACTGCAGCCCCGCAGATACTGCTGGGAGAGGGAGGAGAGCGGCCAAGTCCTGCCCGGTGAGACACAGCGCCTGTCAGTCCTGCTGTAGCCCACCCTGATTAACAACAAACAGAAACAAACAGGAAAAGAGGGGAGAGAAGCGTGGCCCTGTAGAGCTGACCCAGGTTAGCAGAGAGCCTCAGCTGCTTTGGCACCCACTGACCCTGGAGAAGCAGCACCAGCCCAGCGCAGCTTGGCTCCTGGCAGGCTCAGACTGTGCTGTGCTTGTCTGAGCCCTCATGGGCTCCCCAGAGCTGAGGCTGAAGGTTTGGCCACCCTCTTCCTCACACAGCTGTGCCCTCTCAGCACTGTCATGGATGCTCCTGGGAACCTCTTCGTATGCCCCTGGACAGCTTTGGCTTAGACATAGTGAAACAAAAGTAAATACAAAAAATACATTCTCATTTATCATTCAATGTGAAAAGTACGGAGCAATCCATCCCCAAACTGCCATGTGTGTATGCAGGCTGCCCTGCTTGGAGGACATGGGCTCAACTACTTCCAACCCCCCTGCCACGGGACACCTTACACTAGACCAGGTTGCTTAAGGCCCTGTCCAGCCTGGCCTCTCTCCCTCATGCACGGTTTAGCCTCGCAGCTGCCTATTCCCATTGACACACAAGCTGCAAAAGCAATGTCTGTGTTTCCTTTGCTTGTCCAGCTGATTTCCCACAGCCAGCAAGCATCTGTCTGCTCCTGCAGGCCTGGATGGCAGGAGCTGTGCTGAAGGATTGCTTGACACTGCCCAGAACACTGAGCCACGGAGCAAGCTGTTCGACCACAGCTGGACCCAGGGCAATGCCTGGCTCCACTGATGCTGCGATTTTGGGATCCTCCAAGGCCACTTCCAAAACTTTAGTATCTACTGCAGTGGGGAGCTACTTTGCTCTGGGAGCATCTCTCCATCCGGTTGCATATTGATGCTGCTGCTCCCAGCTTTAGCTGTGGGGAAGACCATCTCTTCCCAGGATTTTCCATCTGGTCTAGTGGAAGGTGTCCCTGCCCATAGCAGGGGAGTTGGAACTGGATGATCTTTAAGGTTCCTGGCAAATCAAGCTATTCTATGATTCTTTGATTTTGGTAGATGGTGCCAACCTGGGCTGACGAATGTCCCTGGCCATCACTGTGCAGGGTGAATATCAGTGTCACAATTTAGGGACATTTGCAAGACTTCTGCTTTCTGCTGGCTGTTCACTAGTTCCCACCACTTCTTGCAGCTCCCTGGCTTATACCTGCCTACAGATGGTCCCAACTAAATGACCATGGTGGGATCTGTCTCTGGAAGTTTAATAACAGCTTGAGAAGTCCCTGGATGTTGCTCTTTGCACTGAACTTCATCACACAAAGGTGAATTGAAGCTGCTGAACTGAACATCAGCTGGGGACTGACAGCCAGGTGGTGATATCCTTCCCCTCCTGCTGAAAGGAACCTGGGTCCTACTGCTGGCTAATCCTGAGTGTTCAGCAATAGGCGATGGATCCAGGTTTTCCTCTGGGACAAACCCATGCTACGGGAGGCAGGGACAGGACAGTCCTTTTCCTTTCAAGTTAGTGGTTGAATTCCAGAGGTGAGCCAATGCTCAGAGCAAGAGGGAGCACTGAAAAGGGATCCCCAGAAGCTCAATCCCTAATAGCTCTGCAAGCAGAGGAGAGTGCTCTGACTCTCCAGGCAGTCCTTTGAGCATGGTCAGGGTCACTGTGGTGAAGGGACGGAAACTTCAGAGAAATAGGTTTAGAAAAGCAAAATCCCCAAGTTTGGTTCTCACCGTACAGTGTGGGAGCCAGATTCACCTCCCACTTGCACTGGGACATTGCTGCACATTGGAGCACTCCCTTGAGAGTGGTGCTGCTGCAATGTGGGGATATTCTCCCAGTAGCATTTTGCCCTGCAGTCATTATTGGCACAGAATCATAGAATAGTTAGGGTTCAAAAGGACCTTAAGATCATCCAGTTCCAACCCTCCTGCCATGGGCAGGGACACCTCACACTAAACCATGTCACCCAAGGCTATGTCCAACCTGGCCTTGAACA